>JBAMYA010044746.1:0-12229 GCA_037176975.1 Arrhamphus sclerolepis
TGAGGTGGAGAGCAGCTACTTTAAGGTGGAATGACTGAGGTGGAGAGCAGCTACTTTAAGGTGGAATGACTGAGGTGGAGAGCAGCTACTTTAAGGTGGAATGACTGAGGTGAAGAGCTGCTGCTTTAAGGTGGAATGACTGAGGTGGAGAGCAGCTACTTTAAGGTGGAACAGCTGTGTGAATCTTGTGCTGTGCATTTGTGGCTGTTGAGACTGTTCCAACTCCATAACTTTACACTGGAACCCAACGATTTTTACTGAGCACTGTACTCACTTGTATATAAAAACACCTATTTCTTAATGTGCATTCTGCTTCGTAACTATTTTTTCATTTAGTTGAAATGTACATATATACATATAGTGAAATGACTGTAAAAAAGCTCATTCTATTCCATTATAACCTGTGAAGAACTAAAAGCTCCTTTTCTCTTTTTGAAAAAGATGGCATCAAATCAGAGACTAATGTAGCGTAAATCAAAAACCCCAAATTTGCAGTACATCAGGCTCTGAACTGACGCCATACTGTCTTGATCACATGATCACAGGTGCAGGCGTGCAGCGGTTACCTTGGTCTGGGCGGGGCCGGCTAGGCTCAGCTGACATGTTGATGGCAGGTTTAAAGTCCTTCAGCAGGTCTCCTTCTACGCTGAACCGAACCACATACTTGAGCCTGACCTGATCGGGGCTGTACACCACGTACTCATCATCCTGGAGCATGTATGAACATATCAAAGTATCAAAATAAAAAGATCAAGGATGCAAATGCACAATTTGCCATTTATAACTTCTGGTAAGAAGTGAATATTCAGATTTAGTGTTCTGTTTTTTTTAAGACTTTAGAATGTTAGCAAACACATGACAGAGCAAAAATCGTAATTCTAGAAGGAAATTTCAATACATCAGATCCTCCAAAATAAGCACATTTAAACAAAAAAAAAGAGCCCGAGTACATAACCCTGAGGCACCCCACACAACAACATCAATCTTCATGCACTCTTACCTCAAAGTCGGACGGGGTGCTGCGGGTGCAGCGGACCCCGTGCACGCTGGAGTGGCCCTCAGGGGCCTGAGTCAGCGTCAGGTCTCTTTTATAAACATCCCTGCACTCCCCCAGCGCCACGTCACACACCAGCAGCAGCCGAGAGCTGTCTGTCTCGCTGGGTTTGGAGTACTTCAGACTGGTGCTGTGGACAGAAATGGACCACGGTGGTTTCACCTGAGAGCAGCTGAGCGCCACAAACTCACCTGTACCACAACAGCCTTCACTTTTGTTTCATACCACTAAACTCATGCCAGAGAAAACTGCCCAGGCGATCCTAAACCAGCATTCTGCACCAACCTGACAGCATCACTGAAGTAGATCCCACTGCCCAGATTGCCAGCATCCGTTCTCTTGATCCCATGATGCTCCACGGCAACATGGGGCAGCAGCAGGCCCCTGAGGACACCATTACAAAATAAAAGTCACATTTCTGGCAGAGTCATGTAATGAATCTGTAACACAAGCGGAGGAAACTTCTTGGCAGCTTGTTGGAAGTGACACACCGAATAAAAACCAAATTAGGTTTTATGTGTGTGTGTGTGACGATGCTTATAAAGTACGTTTTTGGTTACCAAAGTAGACACATAACTACTACAGCTGACAGTAGGCAATTTAGCATTCTGATATCTGCTGCTAGAAAAAATAATGCTAGAATGGAGGCATGCTTTTTAAGAGATGATGTAAGTTTATATCACGGTGTTTATGCATCTTTTCCTATCTGAAGTGCCTTTGGACCTTTGGTCTTAGTCCAGGAGGGCCTTTGGCCTCCTGTACCTTGATCCTGTTTGATTTATTCATTCATTTTGTGAAAGAAAACATCTACGTTTTATCGTATAACGTTAAGTGGCTGTTAGGTGACATAAAATGATCCTGTCATGTTGCATGAGTCCTCTTCAGTCTGAAAGTATGTAAGTCAGGAAGCTGGACCCAGATTAGACCAGAATTGTCAAGCAGACGCAGCTTCACATCATGCTGCATTTACTGCACCTTTAAAGTGGGCAGCACAATCCCCTCACAACTGTTTCTGACTCTCTAATGCTAGGGTTAGGGCTGGAAGGACGTCCTTTAGTGGAAAAGGGAACTTTTATATGGCATCTCTACAGTGTTTTGATCAAAACATGTCACAGACTTCTCATTTAGACCTCAAGAAACTGTCAGCTTGTAGAAAAATAAAGTGTCACACAGTAATCTGAATACATCATTAATCTGGTGTATCATGTTATAATTGTTACTATCTGAACTGCTCATCTTCACAAGTTAATTTTATCTAAATGTTTACAATCATTCTTTCTGCTGTCGTCCAGTGTGTTTGTGTGTTTGAGCTCACCGAGAAAGGATTCCCACAAAGTTTCTGGAAGAAGAAGAGTGGAGGAGGGGCTTAATATTCCCAATCTCACTGTTGAAGGTCTGAAGCTCCACCCCCCTGCTGATGCGCATAATCTGCTGGATCTGCACCGGGCTGCAACACATACGTGACAGGCTTTAAAAAGGCATGTCACCACCACTCATGACGTCTCGATGGAAGCTGAACAAACCTGCCGTGCAGCAGACGGGAGACGTCCTGGAACTCTGAGCTGTCAGGGGGGACGGCGTCGATGCTGCACCTCAGAGCGCGGTACTTCCCCACCGTGGATGGCACGGGGGTCCACAGAGTCATCTCACTCACATTCAGAACATCTCGGATCATCTGGGGGAAGAAAAACGTTTAGTGATGAAAAAGGCACAAGGTTGGCAGATATTTTCTGTTTCCTGTTTAACATGTCTCTCCAGACTCTGGAAAGAGCATTATGTTATCGTTCCTGTCCCCAAAATAAGGTTGCTCAGTTACTGAATGACGTCAGGCCAGCTGCCCTCACCTCCCTAGCAACCAAGTCTTTTGAAGAGATTAAGGGGGCCCTCCTTTCAAAAGTTAAAGATCTTTTGGATCCATTTCAGTTTGCTTATACGTCCAGCAGAGGGGTGGAAGATGCAACAGGAACTCTTTTAAATATGATTTTAAGATATTTACAAGGAAGCAAAGCTACCAACTGTATTCACTCCCATGTTCCAGCAGAGACACTGAATGGTTTTTATGGTATTGGCTCTGGCCTCACAGGCTGGCTAATGGACTTTTTAAGTGAACGGTTGCAGCGAGTGAGGGTCAGTGGGGATTTTCTGATATCCTCTTCTCCTCTACCGGTTCTCCAGGGATGTGTTCTTTCACCGCTTTAATTCATTTTATACACGAACGATCGAACTGAACTCCCTGAACTGAACTCCCTGAACTGAACTCCCTGAACTGAACTCCCACTGATCTGGAAGGAACTAATCCAAGTATCTGCATCAGGGTATCCACCCGATGACCCCAGTGAAGCTTTCAGACCTCCTCTACATTCTCTCCTATAAGCTCTCCTTCTCTGTCCTGGGTTTTCCAGAACCCCACCCCCAACCTGCAGGGTCTGTTTTTTGTGCTTGCACAATAAATTAGAAAAAAACCAGATCAAATTATGTTTAATGTTTGACAAAAGAACAACAAAAAAGGTATTACATTTGTTACCATTAGTTCCAACTTCTGGTACGTTGTACGGTGTGTCTTAGAAATATTTATTATTAAAGCTACACTATGTAGGATTACCACTTCTGACCACAAGGGGGCACCAGTTGTGTCATGTGTCATGGGGTGCTTGTTGCGTGTGATTGTGGTACCTGACAGAGGTCCAGCTTCTTAGAAAGAAACCCGGCGCTGGGGGGTGAGGGGCAGGGATCTCTGTGGGGCAGCAGCGTGTAGACCTCCTGCAGGAGAGACGACGCCTCCCCCTGGTTCCCCTCCCCCAGCTGCTTCTGAGCCTGAAGCAACAAGCCCTCCGCCCTGCTCACCTGCGCAGATACATACGGTCAGATGAATCGGCGTGAAAGCCCGACATCAGTTACGGCGGGAGGAAACCCTCACATCATTGAGGCTGAGCTGGTTGACTGAAACCCGGAGGACGTTGCTGAGGCAACCCAAAGCTTCGGTCCACAGGAGCTCCACAAACACGCCCACTTCCTCCGACAGGCTTCCCGTGTTCAGCTTCTCCTCCAGCAGCAGCTGTCGATCACACAGAGCAGATCAATACGCTGATCGGCAGCAAAAATGCACGTTTCTGCTCACCAACAACAAAAATACAACCCTAGAGACCAGAGGTGTCCAACTATTTCATCCTGCACCACATCATCACCATGGTTACCGTTAAAGGGACGATTATTCTTTCATTTTATCATCCAGCTATGTTGTCAGATTTCCTGCTAGTTCCTGGACTCGGTCATAGAAAAATAATAAATAATTAATTTAATAGTTAATTTTTGTCACAACATCTCAAATTTCAGAAAATTTTGTTATAAAATTGAGGCTTACATGCTAAATTTGCAATTTTTTCTAGTATAATCACGAATTTCAAGACTTTTTTTCAAAAACAACAAATGTTATTTGAAAAAAGCCAATTTCACAGTAAATAAATACATTTTTCTTATACAATCTTTCTAAAAAATTGCAATCTTTAACATAAATGTGAGCGTTCTCTGCGGTTTAAGGAAAAAAGGGCTTCAAAGACTCTCCAGACTCTCAGGTCATGTGACCTGATAGGTAGTAGAGATCTTGGTTTTTAAGCGGTCCGCATCAGAATCTGGCAGAGCGTCCACACCTCCCCCACTGAGCAACAGAAAACCAAACAGGGTCGGTGTGGACGCACCCGCAGTTAGGACATTTGCTTTTCAGAGTTTTTTGAATCATGGTGATGAAAAGACAGCAGCTTCTCTTCAAAGAAGACTTCTGATTGATGTTAAAAAATGTTTTATCAGTGCAGCCATTTTTCAAATCATGTTTAAAATTAAATTCATTGAACAAAACGAGGGACAGTCCCGTGTTTGACAACATTATTGAGACATGACCAGTTTTCTTGCCTCCTGACCTTGGTCACCAGTCTTGCTTCATTCTTTCACATAAATGTTTCATAAGAGTGCTTGTTGTCTTAGAATGGATGGTTTTGTGCTCCTGTGAGAACACACCTGTGATGACATCATTTGCTGGTCTGTCAGGAAACCCTGAACTGGTTCAGTGAGGAGAAGTCACCTCTGGACGGTGCAGTCAACTAACACCTGAACCAGATTCCTGCCTGGAATGACTCAGCTTTATTTCTGTGTTTGACATGAGGTGCAGCGTGTGAGTCAAAACCTGCTGGAGGGGGGTGGAGCCCAAGCCCAGGACTTGTGGGGGGACTCTACTTTCCCTCTGCACACCTGAAGACTCCAGGGAGTCCCTGAGGGCCTCAAAGATGTCCAGAGCTTCCTCCGAGGTGGACACAAACACCAGCTGGTCCTTCACCGCCTCTTTCTGTTGGAACAAGCACAAGCATGAGCTCCATGTTTGCTCTCATTCACATTATTATTCCCCAAGTCCTAAAGATCTGGATTATTCTACCTGTGGAGGGAGGGAAGAACAACCAGGGGAGAACTTTAGGTTTTGGTGTTCTTGCAATTATTACAAAGCAAAGAGGAGAAACATCTGAGACACTTTTAGTCTCACTTTTAGTAGGTACAATCCCAGATCAGAAAAAAACATGGAAAGTGAGAACAAAGCAACAATAATTCTTAGATGTACTTAAGACTGTTTTTGTCTTTGCAGGTAGAGAATCAAAGAAATGTCCTGTTTGGACTCATCAACTTCACCTCATTTGTTTATTTACATCTACTATTGTACTTCAGAACCACAGATGCTATTGAGGCAATTTAGTGGAATAAGAAAAATGTGCTGTATGCAATAATTGTGTGTAACTTACTGCTTGTAATCACGTCCTTACAAAAAAAGTAAATTGTTACACATCCTACAGGGAGACGTTGTTTTCAGATAAGCTGTTGTCAAAGATAAACTTTGTTACTGGACGTCTGTACTCATTTATTTAAGCAAAAATATAACTTCATACGTATGTACTGGGTAAACTGATGGGACTGTGGTTTTAGATTGTGAGCCAGGGATTGGGACCGCCCTGAGATCCGGAGTGTTGTTAAAAAGAAGGCTGTTGTACTGATTTCTATTCTCTGTGTTAAACTAAAATAAATGAGACTGCGAGACTCCTTCTGCAGATCACTTTACTTTCAACAGGTGACGTCAGCAGGTTATCTGGTACAAAAGCAGTGCTGGCAAAGTTTGTTTAAAAGATTGTTCCTCAAAGAGAGATGAGAAAAGTCTTGTATATTTCTGCACCAACACGCATGGACATAGTACCATACGACTTTTTAAAAACTGTGTTTACCTCAGTAGAAAGTCATCTCCTACAAATAGTAAACAGCTCACTGGTATCAGGAATTTCCCCAAGTCACTAAAGATGGGTGCCTTTAAGCCACTCCTAAAAACCAGAACTCTAGATGCCTCCATAATGAACAACTATAGACCTGTCTCTAACCTCTCTTTTATATTCAAGGTTATTGAGAAAGTTGTTTTTTTTACCAGCTCAACGACTTCTGGCTGAAAGTTGAAACATGATAAATTTCAATCAGGCTTCAAGCGGCAACATAGTACTGAGACAGCTCTGATTCTGGTCAGGTATCAGTACTGGTTCTGCTGGATCTCAGTGCTGCGTTTGATACTGTAGATCACAGAATCCTGTTGCTTAGGCTGGAAAACTGGGTCGGACTTTCTGGAGAGGTCCTGAACTGGTTCAGGTCCTACTTAGAAGGCTGGAGTTACGATTGGCAGCTATGAATCTGAGCGAGTGGCCATGACTTGTGGAGTCCCCCAGGGGTCAGTCCTTGGACCTCTCCTGTTTAACCTGTATATGTGTCCCTTGGGTCAAATATTACAAAGGTGAACATTGATTATCAGTTATGCAGATGATACACAACTCTATGTATCTCTGTCACCTGACGACTGCAGCCCAACAGAATTACTGGAGCAAACAAACATCTGGATGAGAGAGAAGTTTCTGCTGTTAAATCAGGACAAAACTGAGATTGTTCTGTTTGGTAGTAGACAGAAGAGGGTCAGCGTTGGTAAACATCTGGAATCTCAGGCTCTTAAAACTACAGACCAAGTTTGTCATTTTGGAGTATTAATAGACTCAGACTTGACTTTCGGCAGCCACATCAAAGCCGTCACTAAGACAGCTTTTTATAACTCAGAAACATCAACATGATTAAAAGTTTTGTCTCCCAGAAAGACCACGAGAAACTCATCCATGCGTTCATCTCCAGTAGACTGGATTACTGTAATGGTCTTTTGACAGGACTTCCCAAATAGAGTTTTAACCAGGACTAAGATCTGAATACATCACACCAGTTTTAAAGTCTTTACACTGGTTTCCAGTCCGTCACAGAATAGATTTTAAGATCCTACTGGTTCTCTACAAATCCCAGAAGGGTCTAAGTCCAGAATCCATTTGTGATATGTTCAGGACTGGCGGCCTGTCCAGGGTGTACCCCTGCCTTTCGTCAGTTAGTTCAGACCAGAGTCCAGACTAAACATGGAGAAGCAGCATTTAGCTGTTATGCAGCAAACAAGCGGAACAAACTGTGATTAAACTTTCACCAAATGTAGAATCCAGATTAAAAACATTCCTTTTGTCATGTGCCTGTACATGAAATCTGCATGATATCTTTTATTTCTTTAGATTTTTATTTCTGCATTCATCTGTACTGTTTCTATTTGAATGATTCTTTTTTTAATGATATTAAGCTAACTTATCTTAATTTATTTTATTTTTACACTTGTGTTTTTATGTAAAGCACTTTGAGTTGTCTTGTACATGAAATGTGCTCTATAAATAAACTTGCCTTGTCTTCCACAGCGCAGAATATCATTAAACCATCAAAAGAAACTGAAGGGATTTCAGTGTGGACAAGAGAGCAAGGCCAAACTGGACCCTGGTGATCTCTGTAGTCTCTTAGACCACCTCCTAGTTATGCTGCTATAGTCCTAGGCTGCTGGGGGGAGTCCTGCTGTCCAATGAGCATCTTCATCCTGTCTGTCTGATCTCAGTCTCAGATTGTCCTGAGTCATTTAACAGAATCAACGTTGTCTGTCTTCGTTAGTCTTGCTCTCTTCTCCTTTTTCAGCTGATGTCATGGTGATGTTACGCTCTCCCTTGCCTCCAAAACCTTCCATCTTCTGACCTGATCCAGGTCCTGCTTATGGTTTCGGCGTTTCCTTCTCTCCACTGTTAGGCTTTGCCATGTGCTCGGGGGTCATGATCTGGGTTTCTGAGAAGCACCTAGAGACAACTTTGTTGTAAACAGACGCTGTATAAATAGAACTGAATTGAAGTGAATTGATTTCAGACAGCTCTGCACCCAGAACCGTCATTCATCACTCACTCGCTTGACCACAGTGACAAGGACTGATGTGGAAACAGCTGTACTACAGTACAGAACTACGGTCCCCAATGCCACTTAAAATTTTACTTTGCACAAGTTTATGATATTCTTGTCCAGAGGCAGCGTTGATGTCTAAGCAGAAAGTAGAAATGGATCCGCATTAAATCAAATCAAGCTCTTGAGGGAAATGTGGGTTCATCCTGTCAGAGTAAGTTCAAGAATCAAGTTTCTGATTTATAAACTGGTTTAAGTCCCTTTTAACTTCGCTTTCCTGCTAAAGAACTATAAAAAAAAGACTGATGACATTGGTACTGCCGGCAGAAAACCTAAAATTACTTCTCCAAACAAACGCTGTGCAGCCTCCACAGGTGAGAAGTGTGACATCATACCTCCACGTTGTCCTTGCAGTACCTGACCACCCGATAGCGCCGTCCCTGCTCTGCTGCGGCGCTCTGGAGCTCCAGGACACACCAGCCGTTCGTCTGCGAGAAAACATGTTATGCATGAACAGTTGTCAGTGCGGCGCCATGGCAACAGAACGAGTTCAGAGATGAAGTCCTCCTTCACCTGCTTGAAGATGGAATACTTGGCCACTTGAAAATGATCGGAAAACGGTGGGAGGTCAGGGTCCCTTTCAGTATAGATTCTGTGAAATTCAACAAAAAATTAGACAGATTAGGTCCCTCTCACTGGCACGGAGGTCTGAGAAGCATTTTACAACACAAACACTGGATGTGAAACTAATTAATGCCAGCAGACGTGTCTGCCTGTTAGATAATCTTTGGCATTTTCTGATGATCTTTCTTCAAAAACAGCCAACAATCAGTGTTATTAATCAGTCAGAGCAACACTTAATCACACCTGAACTTCTGCAGATCATTTTTGCCTTCCTCTGGAGTCTCTGGTCTCAGAGTTGAACTGGGAGGTGTGGTCGGACACCCTGACGTGACACTCTTCTGTGCTTTGGACTCTACGACACAGAGCAAACACGTTATCGCTGAGTTCTCTGAGACCCAGCAGACTTCCTCTTTTTGTTTACTGCTTTAACTCTGAAAGTCACTTTCCTGAAAATCGTCTGGATCTGTTTGCTCTGTGGGAAAAGGAAGACCCAACCCACCCTGTTCACTCGTTGGCCCAGTTCACACTGTACCATTTTTACAGTCTTATGAGATTAATCCATAAGACGCACTGCACAACGTAAAATCAGTAGATAATTAATTTCCAGCATGTTCCACGGTGTGATTGAACATATGTTGAGTCATTTCTACGACAGAAATAAATCTGAGTGGATTTCAGGATCCAAATTCAGTGTGATCACGTCATTAGCAGGTTGCTGCTAACATGCTAATGCACCAGTGACTCTAAAGTTAGCGATGTCGTAGCGGTGTTGGTGTGCTTTGAAAAGAAAATAAATAAAATCAAGAAAAAGAAGTGTCTTTTTTCTTTATTTACATTGCACATTTTTCTTCATGGTTCTCTACTGCATCTGTTGTTGCTAGGCTACTGGGCTGTGTTGATGTGCTGATGTTTACGTTATTTCATGGTGCGTTCCTATTGGTTGGTTAGCTGACAGAGATCATAGAGGTAATAACAGGCCGGAATCGTTGTGAGACGATTCCTCCAAATTTCTGACACCGCTGATATTTGTCGCAGCCTGTCTTTGGTCTTCATCTTTGCTCCTGTCTCATTATCAGATCTACCACCACATCTGTGAAACGAGACAAACCAACTCCTGTCCTGACGACGGTTACGGTCTAACATAGCATCTCTAATCACGCTGGTGTTGTTTTTTTTCTGGCTGTGACTGCAACAAAACAAAAAAATAACTTCTGTCTTGCTTTACAGTTGTATTTTTGACTCTGGTTCTGCAGTCTACACCCCAGTGGAGACCTCCGGTATTACACGTTCTGCCCATGAAAGCCAGAAAGGTTCACAGCACGCAAACACATCGCCAAACTGCAAACATATCCCAGCCACACAGCCAGTTAGTCACTCTTCACCTTCACTCCATCCTGCGGTTCTGTGTGGTTAGCATGGAGGTGGAATGGCGTAGCATTTCATACTGCTGCTCTTACAGCTCTGGTCTGACTTGAAAGGTCGTAACAGAGGTGTAACGCCTGATTTATGCGTCTGCGTCAAAGTTACAGTGTCAGCGTGAAGTTCACAGCGTAACCTGACTCTCCAAATGTAACTACGTATTGCGTCAGCATGGACCACAAGAACTGTGATTAGATGGTTTGTTCTTCTTCACTTTCGTGTTTCCCACTGGTATTTCTTCTTTGCCTTTTTTAAATTGGGTAGAACGAAAGTTGTTAGTAAAAAATTACTGATACTCTACTTTTATCAGCACCAACTCACATACAATATACAGTATTTGCTCCATTGCTACATCTGAGCTACATACAGGAACTAAACAAACGGAAACTTGGCACTGCAGTGCTGCAGAAAAAGAACACACACTGCCGCCTGGTGGTTGGTGGTGGAATTACAGAGCGACATGAACAATGACGCAGAAGTCGTAGGTGTTGAGTGAGCCTCAAGAGTTGTGGTTCCTTATTTGCTGTCCAGAGTTGGAGATCAGGACACTCACATTGATGAATAAACACCTTGAAACTTTAACTTATATACTTTATGAGAAATGAGGGACCTCTATGAGTGAGCACAGGTTGCTTCGGTGGAGGAAGAAGAGCTGATGAAGAAGATGAAACTTCCAGCTTGAACTTGTCTACAGGCAAACGAGTCCCTCCTTCCACACAGCGGTACACGTAATCCACCCCGACCACCGGCGTCTGGTGCTTCTGGATGCTGCGCAAGCGGTTGGAGCTCAGGTTGGACACCTCGCTAGCCACCACCAGAGAGCACTGTGGGAAATGTGGACAGAAGACAGAGCGTAAGGAGAGGAACAAAATCATCCGGTGCCTTCTCAGGAGGTGTCAGCATTCCCGGACCTGTTCATTAACCACGAAGGAGATGCTGCCTCCGTTCTCCATCACCGCAGATTTCAGCCTCTTCTTCTCCTTGAAGGTCAAACCTTTCAACTCCAGAAGCACCGAGCAGTCGTCAAACACAGCCATGCTGGAAGAGGACAGAGGACAGGCAGTACCTGCATCATCATCATCATCATCATCAATATATTATTAGATCATTATTTGGCTGAGATAGCTGGAATCTTGCTGCTCGTATCAAGTAAGATTTGCGAAGTTTACCAAATAAATGTAGAATTTCTGGAATTATTCTCATTAAAATGGCAATATGAAACTAATAAACACCACAGAACTTTAATATGTTCCGAGAATTTTAGTCACCCGCTATTATACCTTAGATAAGATAAATATACTCATATGAATATGCACTGTTTAAGCTTGTACGTTGGTATACTTCAGTTATTACCGCATTTATGATGATAAATTATTTTTAATTGTAATTTTACAGAAAAAATCTATCAAAGTCGTGATTTTATGACAAAAATATTAAGAATTTTGTCAAAAAGTGACAATTTTGTCATTTTTACGACAAAAAGTAATATGATATTAAAAAGTTGTGAATTTTGTGAAACTTGACAAAGTCATGCAATTGTGAAATTTGTATTTAGCAACAAAGATTTAGGTCATATTAATAATGAATAATGTTAATAAATAAACAATAAAGTTGTAATTCATGTCAAACAGTTGTGATTTTGTGGAATTCAATATTTTACAAAGAGTTGTATTAAGTTAAAAAGTTGTTTTACTTTTTTTATTTGAAATTCATGTGATATCGTGATTGTGGGACATATATATATATATATATATATATATACACATATATATATATATATATAGATAGATATAGATATAGATATATATATATACATACGCATATTTA
>JBAMYA010044747.1:0-12229 GCA_037176975.1 Arrhamphus sclerolepis
GCATTTTCTCATTTATTATTTTTCTTTGATGTAAAAACTAAATGTATGATGATTTCTTAGTTTCCGTACTTACACAGACATCAAGAGTGTTCTCAAAAAGCTTCAGTTCTCTACAACTGAAATTATATTTTTGCTATGACTGAAAAAGTAAAAGCAAACAAAAACAAACAAACAAATACACAATAAAAAGAGTGAATATGTGCAAAATTAACCTCCATTAGTCGCAGAGGCAGCAGTCGTTATTAAAGTAAATATTTCATCACAACTGGATGACGATAGACTGATCTGATTCAGGAGCTCAAGATCCTGTGTTGTGTTGTCACAGTCACTTCCATTCATATAGTCACAGAAAGTAGCTAAAATATCATTTTACACTTTTAATTACATAGTTAATTAGTAAAAACAGCAGTTCCTGTAAAAGGCCACCTGATATCTCAATATCTGATGAAATCCACATTTTCCTGAGACTCCTCCTGGTCAGGTCATCCAATCATGTCAGCTGTCTCCAGAGGAGCTCATTTCATCCACTTGCATCCATGATCTCATGAGTGTAGCTGAGGATATATGAATTTTATCTAATAAAATTCCAATTTGTAGCTTCTATCTGCATAATCATGGTACCGTCACTGCTTCTGCAAACTTCCCTGACAGTTCTCCACGGTTCTCTACAGATGCAGACAAATCCATCATATTAGTTTGTGCTGAAAAAGTGATTTATTTCGCTTAAAAAGAGTTTCTGGATGTCTAAACTCCGCATTTACAGAAGCTCTAAAAGTAGACCAAAGCAGAGAGAGGTTTTATTTGTAGCTATGAAGGTCCAACCAGGCATAAATTTCTCTCCGTGAACAACTCTCTTTTCTGCTCAGCTCCCTCTTCAAAAATGTTAGTCACGCAGAAGATTCAGAGACACTTGGACTCCTTCAGCAGAGGCAGCACCTCACCCACAATCACCTTTTTCTGACCAAAAGCCACAAAGACTGAAACATCTGACCACATCGCCTTACCCTAAAACCATTCACTGCCAAATCACCTCCACCACAGGAAAACCCGTGTCCAGGCCTGGGTGGGCAGAATGAACTACAGCAGCAACTGTAGTCAGACCTGCAGAGAAACTAGAGTTTTGAGGGAACTAGCACAAAGGAACCATCCTGTAAAACTGTGTGAAAGAGCGATTGTAGCTCTTTCACGGAGGAGTATCTCTACACCACAGTTACTGGATGAAATGGGTTTACCCCTGGTTTTTATTTCCAGGAGACAACAATACCAGAAAACAATCCTAAAGTAATGACTCACTCCCTCAGTTAAACTTAAAATGCATTCCCTATAACTGGCTCCAATCTCACTGTGGAAATTCCAGCTACCGCTCATATCAAAAGTGAAAGTGAATGTACTGATTGACCTAATGGCTCTCTGTCTCATGTAAAAAAAGCTCAGAGCTGACTGCAGCACTTTGAGAAGAAGAAAAAATAAATAAATAAATAAAAAAGGCCGTGCATACTAGCTGTTTTATTCAATGGGTTCTGGAAAGCACCTATAGATAAAATTATAACTTTCCCCCCTTCCATTCATGTCTTATTTTTAAAATCTCAATTGTCAAGTAAAAAAAAAAAAAAAAAAACATTCTATCAAGACTGCGTGACTGCATAATCAGCTCACAAAAGTTACATAACATCTGGGCAAAAAAAGAAAGGCCACCTGGATCAGATAAATACATGGTCATATGTAATAAATATAAGAGACTCACTCCTCCAAGAAGTTCTGCTGTGGACCAATCACGGAGCCCGGTCTGCAGATCCTGATCCAGGCGATGGCTTCGGCCGCCGTGAAGCGGTAATGTTTCATCATGTAACAGCCAATCAGAGTGCCTGTTCTTCCCAGACCAGCTGATGGAGACAAACAGAGGAGAAGTAGAGTCAGCAGTGAACCTGGCGGTCCAGACTCTCTTTTCCTCCTGTTTGGATCAGAAATGCTGAACTGAGCTGCAGGTAAACGCCGTGATCGATGCCGCTGGTCTGAACAAGGCAGAACCAGTTCCCCTGTCCCACAGATACCAGTCTGGTGCCCTGATCTCCAGTTCTTAAACACATCGCAATCTGATTCAACATCATCAAATCTTCCAAGCCTGCTGAGCTGTTATGCATCAACACCAAAGATGGTTTAGAGGTTCTGGAAGAGAACTGAATGTTAGTTTAGAAGCTGAAAAGCTCATTTGTTTTAACCTTTTAAATGTGTAATTCTAGAAAAAGATCCAGACAGCAGGCAGCAGACTGCTGTGCTATTCTCTTGTGACCTTGTAACCTCCTGGTTAACCTGTGATCTCATAAATACAGCTGAGGAAACGTTCCCTTTAAGACCCGAAAATAGAGCAAAACCACTATACCAGACCAGTACATGCAGGTTTGTGTGATTCCACTGGTTCCTATGGACAGTAGAAAGTCCCTCGCCTGAACTAGGGCTGCTGCCTGGTTCTTTACACATGAGGCCTCACCAGCTGTAGGAGCGGGCTCTTCTGTACAAGAGATCTAAATGCTGAAATAAATAGATAAACAATAGCTGTGGCTTTTATACTGGTTTTAAGAAACCAGGGAAAATAAACCAAATTAATGTCATCATAATTAAGTCTACTCTACATCAGCACCAGATTTATTTAATGAAAGGTCTTTCAGTCATCATTTTCATGAGAAAAACACATTAGTGAATCTGAAATTTGTTTGTCCTTTGAGTATAGCTCCCTCTGCTGGACACACCGACAACTGCGTCTCTCATTTCTCAACTTCATTGTCATCCTGCCACAAACGTGACAGGCAGCTGAACGACATGTAGTTCCCTACAAAAACCAAATCCATGTAAAGGCAACATTTATCAACTAAACGAATACAAAGCTGAATAGTTCAGTACTATGATCAGTACAACAAAGCGACTATAAGGGTAGAAACCTCCACCACACGAACAGGATGGTCCTCACCTTTGCAGTGGACAGCAACGGCACCTTCAGTGCTCTCGCAAATGTGTAAGAAGCGGCGTACGATGATGTCGTTGGGCGTGCTGCCATCCACGAAGAAGAGGTCGTAGTGGTCAAAGCCAGCATCCGTGAAGCGTTTGGCATCGTAGATTTTCTTATTCAAACGGATGACAGTGGAGACGTTGTGCTTCCTGAAGTAGGGGAAGTAAGCCTCAGGGGCGTGCAGAGGGTAACCTGCGGTGGGGGGAGGGACGGGACACGACTCACAATGTTCATCACCTCCTCCTCATCATCTCCATTTTACCACAACTTAACATCCTATACAGCTGCTACAGCAGAGGTGTCAAACTGGACTACATTCTGGGTCACATCATCACCATGGCTACCATTAAAGGGCCACATCATCACCATGGCTACCATTAAGGGGCGGGTATTCTTTACTTTCTCATCCAGCTATGTTGTCAGATTTCCTGCTAGTTCCTGGACTCTTAAAAAACAAAATGAATTTCTGTCTAAAAATCTCAAATTAAAATAAATTTAAAAAGGTTCCTGTATAATTCAAAATTGAAAAAAGCAAAAACAAACAAAAAAAAGCAAATTTTATTGTAAAAGGTTGCATTTTGCAAATTACATATTTTTTGTAGAGAAAAGAAAAAAGATTTTTTCATACAATCCTGACTTTTTTTGTAAAAATCACAAATGTAAAAACAAAAGAATTATTCTGTCAACAGCCAATCACAAACTGTGGCTTTTAACTTAAAAATTATATACTCATAAATTAAAACTTAAAATATTTCTTCGGCTGGAAAACAACTTTTTGGAACATTTTGACATAAAATTACAACAGCTGTACAACTGCTCACCATTTTCTATCTTGGTTTTAGGATGAGGCCCGCTGAAGGCCAGAAACTTCCCTGGAACGATCCAGTTCAGGTCTCCGTTTTCCACACGCTGCAAACAAAACAGGCAGGAGGACTTCAGAGGATGTAGAAAAGCTATTTTCATCAGTGCAATGATTGAAACTTTAGTGAAGCTTTCCACTGATCAGATTAGAATTACAGTTCATCTGGTCACCCTGAAGGGGGCGCTACAGTCTAAACTTTCTGAGCATCATTGTCAGAAAAGTCAGCTTTACATGTTTGACCTCTGAAACCTGAGCTGAGCTCATCTGGAGTTTCAGAGTTTGTTTCTTTAAATTAACCTTTCTGCTGCTCATGAAGACGATGGGTCTCATTCATCAATATGTGCGTGGAAATGTTCTTATTTCTTGCAAAAAATAAGCACGTGTGCCAAACCCTTTGGGATTTATGACATCTGCACACCTGCCTATTTTGTTCTCATCACCATGCAAATGTTTGAGAGTCAGACTTGTTCTAAATTCACAGGCACATGCTCGCAGTTTTAGCATACTGCCACGCCCCCATTTCTCCAAATAAGGAAACCACTTTCCTGGAGTTGATTCATGAATGAATGAATCAAGTGGCTCCGCCAGTAAAGACCTGGGAGACATGTACATTTCACAGTTTGTTAGAAGCGATGGCACCAAAAGACGAAATAAGAACTTTACAACCACAGAAATTGAAACGCTTGTTTCCAAGGCGGAAGCTAGAAAATAGAAAAATAATATTTTTACTAGTGTCTCCTCGGTATGAGCATGGCACAAAAAATAAACAAATAAAAATGCTTGGACTGCAGTAACCAGGGCTGTTAACGTAGAAACCCTGGAGAAGCGCACTGTGGCGAGGTGGAGAAAGTAGAGTGAAAATAAAAGTTGATGCCAAGACAAAAAAAACTAAAAAAAAAAACGTATTCCCACCTCACTGTTTTGCAAAATAAATGTGTCGTGGTGCTCTGTGGCCAGCAGGGTCCTTAACGTTGTTAACACATTCTCAAGAATGAATCATTTATAGACTGCATGTCACAAAATGCAATTGCCAGAGGCTGCTGCTCATTTACAACACAAGAAGCCGGAGCCCACAAAGCCCAAATGATTGAAATTAAGCCCGAACCCATCGGGTCCCGTCCAGTTCAGGAAAAGATCTTCAGCTTTAGGTTTGATGTGCAAGGGATGACCCGAGCCTGGTCTGTTATTTCTATTTCTATTATTTTGATAAAAATGTTAATTAAATCTCTTTCAACTGAATGTGGTTTTATATGCACTACATGTACTTAGCAGCTCTGTATTTGCTTTTTCTGAGTCAGTTCAGCTTTCCTGATTTGTGCGGTCGTCTGGTCTGAGGAAGTTCTAAATTTGTTGGCGGAGTCAAAACAAATTCAGGTAAGAAAATGAATCCTGAATTTGTGCGTCAAACATTTACATGCATAGTGTAAGCACAGATTTGTGAGTAGCACTGTTCATGAATGAGGCCCACTGTTCTGCTGTTTTCTATGACGTCCAACTGCTGTTACTGGTGCCTGACGTCCTACTGCTGTTACTGGTGCCTGACGTCGTACTGCTCCTGGTTCTCACCTCATAGTGCTCGTACTCGTCCACATTGAATGATTCAAAGTCAAAGAAGCCGTGCTGCAGAGCCTGAAGAAGATAAGCAAACGCAACACAGAGAAATGTGTTAATAACATGACTTAATCCAAGGATTACAAAGAAAAATCACATTTAAATTTGTTCCAGGTCTCCACATTTATAACACACATTTGTTTTAGTTAATTGCATCCTTCAGATCCACCTCAGCAGGTCTGTCAACCTGCCCTCCATTGGAGGTCATTAATTACGCCTAAAGTCTCAGGGAGCCAATCAGATCACTCTATCTTTGTAGAGCACATTTCAAACTCAAGGCCATTTTACAGCAAAATTTTTCAAAACAATTTTTTTTTTTAGATCTGTGATTTTACAAGGGAAAATTTTAGTAGAAAAGTTAGAATTTTATGATAAAAAGGTGTTATATTTTTATGACAATTCACTTCATGAACAAAAGGTGTGATATTGCAATTTTTGCAATTATTTGGTGAAAATTTTTGAAATCGCAAATTGTGAAATTTTAGATTTTGTGATAAATTTTTATTTTATTTTTTAATGGTTGAGAAAGTAAGAATAACCAGACCTTTAACGGTAACCATGGTGATGATGCGGGCCTGGATGAAATAGTTTAAAATCCATTTTGGAAAGGGTCTAACGCGATGAGCTGAGATGATGTAGTCTAGATGGTAAACAGCGGCCATTTAATTAAGTATGTCCGTCTAAAGTTAGCTGTGGCCAGCTGTGTTACCATAGTTACGTTTTTCTGTTTGATCACAACAGTTATTCTCTAATTTAGCAACAATTCTAATTTCATTATATCAGCATCTCTTTCCATCAAACTCTCCAGTTGAGTCCTTTAGGGCGCTCAGAATATGTCACCTTGTTTGTTGCTCTGATTGGTTGACGCTAACCAACTGTGTTCAGAGTCAGTTTGAGAAGCAACAGTTGGTCCTCCTGTATGAGGAGGTCCAATGACCCACTTTCAGACCCTACATCTGTCCAGATGTGGCTCTGATCTATCAGCGTAGGAAATAGCATCAGCCTCTGTGAATGTGGGCTTCAAATACTCAACATAAGCTCTACCCCAGTAGATTGTTCAGTAACACCGTACTCCCTGAAGCTTAAAACTCTGATTTTACTTAATGTAAATAATAAAAGCTGCTGAGAAACTTTCACTTTTCATCAAGGCCAAAATCACTCTGAAAACTAAACAGGACAGTAAAAAAATAGACAGAAAAGTTTAAATATTTAGACAGTGGGTAAATAATTTGGACCCACAGCATGACAAAACCATATTAAATCCCTTCTTCCTGAGAGAAATCAGATCTGAGAAGGAGCCAAGCGTAGAGCAACTGCTTGATTTTCAAACTAAATCACATTTCATGAGGTTGGAATGTTCCAGAAGTGAGAAGATCATAACAGTAATTTTATTTCTCAACTACACATTAGTGTTCTTCTATATCTGTGTGTAACACACCAGCAACCAGAACTAGTATCAGTTTACATGTCTGTCATTTTAAAAAAAATGACCATGAAAACACACTTGGAGATCGTTAACACAGCTTTAATCACTGCTGAAAGATTAGTGCACACACACACATCCAACCACATACACACACATGCACCCACAGACAGACACACACAGCTGCACAGCTCTGATTGGCTGCCGTCTCTCTCAGGACAACAGAGCCTTGTCCTGCCCGACACACTGAGCTGTTACGTAACCGTAATCTGCTGAAGGATCTGAGCTCCGCCAGCTTCATCTGCGGTCACAGACGTTTAGACTTCTCTTATTTATTTTAAATAGCTCATCTTCAAACACTGTATGGGTCTTCTTTTACAGCCAGGCACCAAGCCAAGTTTAACCACTAAAAACACAGTGTTCGAGGCAAAATCACCCCTGCCACAACCAGTTCTGCCAACACACCTCATCACTGGAACACACCTCCAGACCAGACGAGCAAATGGCTGTCGACACCTTCAGCTCCTCACCTGTTTTAAGTTGTTTATCCCAAATTAAATCTGATAAGTAGCATCTGGGGTACCTGTGACATTTGTTTCCAGGTATCCTGACAGGATGGGCCATGATGAGTTTATTTCTGTTTTACCCCTTAAACCTAAACTAGACAGAGTTAAAAGTCGGTGTCACACCTGAAT
This sequence comes from Arrhamphus sclerolepis, assembly GCA_037176975.1. Taxonomy (NCBI): domain Eukaryota; kingdom Metazoa; phylum Chordata; class Actinopteri; order Beloniformes; family Hemiramphidae; genus Arrhamphus; species Arrhamphus sclerolepis. The sequence continues at coordinate 7,596 of JBAMYA010044747.1, forward strand.
CATTCCAGACCAACCAGAACCAGTCCCAGCGGTCTCCTAGAACAGTTAAGATCCAACCAGACATATCTTTAAAATAAGAATGACAATGCTCTGGTAAGAGGTTATTCCCAGTCCAAAGGTTAAGACGCTGTTAAACTCTAAGATGCTAAACTAGGCTAATCCCGCCATCAAAAGATCATGGCTGCTTTATGCAATGACCTGGTGAGGTACAAAAGAGGAACCGCTGCAGCCTCTAGTGGTTGGTAGAGGAAGTGCAGCCTCTAGTTCAGAATTGTGAAAAATCTTAATTTTTAAATTGTCCATCAGTAAGTACACAATGACGACTTTCTCAAGCAAGAACAACTAACATGAGGAACAACAAACTGAACCCTCCTATTAAAACAGCATCACTTTGCTGAGCATGCTCAGTGTTAGGAAGCTGACAATGCCTGTAGTCTTCCAGTCTTTCATTGTGGACTACTTTAGATCATGCAGGTGATTAGAGATTCAAGAAAAAAAAACTAACAGGTCTAAATCTGTATCAGCAGGATGGATCTTTGAGAAAACTGGGAATAATATAAAGAAGAAAATTAAAAATCAGTACATCTCTGGATAAAACCTTCAGTTTATCATTTCGGAATTACAGTCATTTCAGGCAAAGCACCTCCTTTTTTTAGAGTTTCAAAAGTATTTAGACTTTAAAATGAAGAAAAAAAAAGTGTCCAGATGTGATCCATTTCCTCCTTCCTTCCTCTTCAGACGGTGATATTATTGATTTAACATCTGGCAGCTGTTTCACTGCAAATTTGATTTAAAGTCTTAGCTCTGGAAATGTGGGATTATTTATCCTGTTTATGCATAATTTACTAATTTTATCCATGATTCACTCTTAAATTGATTTATTTTATGCCTTAATTAGCCAGGTAATCTCTGATTTCTTTTTCACGCTGTGTGTGTGTGTGTGTGTGTGTATATATATATATATATATAGAAATTAGAATTGATTTGATTCTTCTGAAGTGGATTTTATTGCAGTGCCATCGTACAAAACTCAACTGTGTTTGATTGAGATGAACTTTATTGTGAATTGGTGTCGTAAATGAACTGAATCTAAACTGAATTTATTTGAACATGTGACAATATGTGTACAGAGCCCCCTAAAGGACAGGGGGAATAATCTTCTGCTCCTTGCAGTTCTTTTGTATCAGCTCTCATACACACACACATACACACACACACACACACACGCACACACACACACACACATATATATATATATATATGCATATATGTATGTATAGACAGATAGATAGATAGATATGTATATACATACACAGTAGTAGGTGGCTTCTGTTGTGAATTGATATCTTAAAATTAAACTGAACTGAACTGAATTTTGTCTTTTCTGTGTGTATGTAACAGAGAGACGTTACATAAATGAACAAAATGAACTAAATATAAAACACATGGCTTTCTGCAATAATCACAGATGAAAGACGTTTGTCCTTTTATGACTGCTTTAATAATGTCAGGCTTTTGGCTGCTTCTATTTTCTTTGGTTTTCAGGTTTCGTCTCTGCTTCCCATGACATGATACCAGCTGCAGCCACCGAATGGCATCACGAACCGCACCTAATTAGAAAATAACGTTATACTCAACGTGTTTCTGCAGCTTCAAGTAATGGAGGAATGAGGAGAAAAGGATAGCTGAAATGTTACAGACCATTATGAAATGACTTTTCCACACAGGAGGCTGCTGAACTTTGGCTCTGTGTGTGTGTGTGTGTTTGTGTGTGTGTGTGTAGATTTTGTCCCTTGGAGTTCATTGAGTCTCTTACTTGTATTCCTAGAAGTAGGTTTGTTTTAAACACATGCTACTTCGTACACATTCACATCAGTTCCCTCTTCACTGCACACAAAATATGAGACAAAAATACCCTAACACACACAAACACACACACACACAAACACACTCTTTTTTTCCTAAAGTCCAGATCTACTGCACATCAACAACAAAGTTACATCTCATAAGCATAGTTAAATGTACTATGATAATCAAACACATGAGCATTATGTCAACTGTATTATTTCATTTGTATCTCTATATTGTTTTCTTTTTTCCATTTTCAGAGCAGTGACCTCTGATGAGAGATGAAGACCTGCCAGTGGTGGTCAGAGCACTGGGATCTGATTACTGCTTGAGTCCGTGGGCCAAGACATCAGGAAACATTCAGCTGCTGTTGTCAAAGCTATAAAGTTTCGCAGCAGTGTGTTCTGATGGCACACGGACACGCTAGCTATCATATTCATTGCACATGCATGGATGGACTGCACCATAGCGCAGCGGCTACTACCGACACTTCACAGCTAGAAGGTTCAGCTGGTCTTCCTGTGAGGAGGTTTCACCTTGGTTTACCCCACGTTATGTGCTAATCATGGCCTAATTAAACTATAAACTATAGTGTAATTTGACTTATTGGAATAATTCTAGGACTTACACGAGTAATTTTGCCCATTACAGAGGTCTATCTAGTTAATGTGTGTTTCACACTGAGAGAAAGCTGTTTGGTTGCAAAAGTGTCTTGAGTGGTCCCTAGAAACCAGATATATAGATATCTAATGAACATTGAACAACACCTCATGCCAGTCTTGATCCCAACTCTCCAATGGAGAATTTTAAAACCAAAATAAGCAACAATTGCAATCCCATAGTTTTTTTTTCCAAAAATATGATTTTTGGAAAAGCACCTTTGATTGTTCCAAGCGCGCTGTTGTTGTTGAAATGGACACAAACGGAGGAAAATCATCTACTGCTCTAAAAAAAGTACTTGTTCCATACAAGTTCATCATGAAAGAGAGAAAGTGATATACAAGGAGCTGCTTTCAAATACCTTCTTAGCAGTGTTCACTCACTTATTTACTCATTTATTTATTATCAAATTTCCACATTTTTTTTTCTATTCCAGTTATTGTGTAGGTCATTAGAAATTCACCATCCAAGCTGGACGAGTTTCCTCAAACCAGCCGTGTATTAAAAAAAACGATTTGACATTGGAACCTGATTTAACATTAAGAATGTACTATTTCGTACTGTGGGATCAAATCAAAATAAAATCCCTAATCAATAAAGCTGAGACAAAATGGGCAGAATTAGCTTGGATGGCATTGACTGGTGTTGCCATGGTGAATTACGATATTGAAGCTCCATTGATGATGGCTTTTTATAGTCGTAGTAATTCAGAGTCAACATACTCAGAGATGACTGAACCAACTCTGAACACCAGAAACTCAGAGTTTCTTGACTCAGAGTTTATTTATTTGTGTTTGTTGAACCTCCTCTCTGACATGGACCCCAGCAGCAGCAGCAGCCACAACAGACACAACAACAACAACAACAACCTTGATTATATAGCTCCTTCTTTGGTCCAGATCAAATCATAGTCATGTTACAGGCTTTGTGGAGCTTTTCAGATATGAAAAAACACACCAGAACTTCCAGAGCATCATACTGATACTATTTTTCATCCGTTCCAGCGCGGGTTTGAATGTCATCTTTGGAGAAAGGTGCTGATGTGCAGATAGCTTTATCTTTTAAAGTTTTTTAATGTGATTTTGTTCATTTGGAGTTGGTGCAAAGCAGGAGAAACTGAGTTCACAGAATTAAAGAAAATGGTAAGAAGAATACTCACATGAAGGACAAATATACCTTGAACGAACTGAATTATATGTGTAATATTTACTCCAACGTGCATTTTTCTGTGTGGTGACATTTTGTGTCATTTGGCCTAGTTGTGCAGGTGCAACACGCCTTTCTGTTGTAAGACATTGTAATCACTTAACAGCGGCATGAGTGATGAGGTTTACTTTCTTGCCCTACTTTTACTGCCCGCAGTTCTTCAGTTAGGGAAGATATAAAAGGCAGCAAACCAAACTCTTGTAGCAAATTGTTTTGTCTTGATATTCTTCTTGGATGACCCTTAAGCAACATTCACACAGCAGTAAAGCTGGTAGACATGGCGCCCGTTAGTCTTAACGTGTTAAAAGTTCATGTCTGGGTTCACTAATGAGGTTTAATCTGTTGTTAGTACTTGAGAGGCAGACAAAGAGCAACTTTTGTACCTGAACCTGTTGTATTTGTATTTATGGGATTTTACCTTCCAAAGCTCAAAGAATTGACAAAGAGAACATTTTTAAAAAATCATAAAGACTAGTTTTATTACAAAGGTTTATTACTAGGATACATGTTGGAATTTCATCTAGATTCAGGTCTGGTGGCAGGAGCAGAGAGGCCCATATGCTCCTCTTCCCAGGCATCTCCAGGTGGGCACCAAGGCATTCCCAGGCCTTGGAGCCTTCTCCCATTTGGGCAGACCCAGAATACCTCCCCAAGGAGGAGTCCTGGTGGCATCCTAACCTGAAACTCCAAACCTAACCAAACCTAACCTTAAAATACAGGTTTTAAACTCATTAAATATCCATAAGAGATTCTGTTAAAATCTCCCATGGGTCCTTCAACTTTTCAGAGCACCACTTACAGTCTCAGGAAAGTGAGACCATCCCATATTTATCAGTGTAAAACATCAGTAGAAACCGTCTCGAACTAGATTAAACAGATCTATCAGATCATCTATCTATCTACATATATACATATATATA
>JBAMYA010044748.1:0-12229 GCA_037176975.1 Arrhamphus sclerolepis
TGTGTACCAGACAAGGCCAATTTGGCTTGCTCTTTGGATGTTGATATCTGTGTTTACAGCCAACGTATCAGACACATAGCTCTGTTTCAATCACTCCCCTAATCCTGACAGGACAAAAAAAAATTAAAGGCGACAGTCTTCCAACCTAAAATCCTAAACAAATGTGACATTTAAATTACAAATCATTTATGGTGTGGAGGAATAAGAAGAACACAGGAGCTAGGTCTGAACACTTTATTTACTCTACTCCAACTAACTTCCAGAGCAACAGTAAGTAACTGACGTTCACAGAATAACAGTTAACAACAGTTCATTCACAGTAAACATCTGTTTGTTTGTTTTTATCTGGGTGTGAGAGCTCCCAAGTGGTCCGCCACTATGTTTATTTTATGTTATTTAATGTTTCTGATTAGACTAAAATCTAAAAAATAAATAAATACGGCATAGAAGGTTTATTTTCTCTGTTTGCTGTTAACCCCAAATTCTGTTATCCATATGCACTGATGAAAAAATAAATTACAAGAAATAAATCCTAAATTCTTGGTGGAAATTAATTAAATGCTTATAAAATTGTTGGTGTAAACATATGTTTACTTAACGAGGGGTTTATATCTTTTGCTGAATGCTGAAATTTAAATTCAATTTTTTTTATAAACAGACTTGCTGCAACTACGACACTGGAAATTGGCAAACAGAAATTGTAAATTTTACCTGAAACAAGGAAGTAAATTCATAAATTAAAGTCCTTAATACGTAATATGTTTATGGTTACCTGAAACAAGAATCATATAGTGAAAGAGAAAAGGTAAGCTAGAATTTAGACCATTGATGCATGACCTATACTATTGACTTGATAAGTAATTCAAATTTAAAATGAAATAAATGATTTCATCTTTCCAGTTTTAGTTTTATTGGGTGTGTAATTTATGTAGTAAGTACCTCTGACAAAATGTGTGCCACATTATTTGTGACATCAAACAAAACCTGTTGATACTTTTATGGTATCCTATCACATTCACAGCTGCTAAATGCGTGGATAAAACTGTGACATTTCTGATCTCTTGAGAATTACAGTTGTAGCTGATATTTAGTTCCTGGTTTCTGTGTAAGTGAACCAGTTGAATTTGCATTTTGATTGTTTAGTTGTGTGAATTTATCTGTGTGTATGATGATGATGATGATGATGAGAGTATTTAATGGTCTCTTGTCCTTACAGCAAAGTATGTGGAGCAACTGGAGCTTCCTCCAAAGTTCTCCACCATGAAGTTCTTTGGGGTTGGCCGACCTCATTCCTTTGATTATTACTTTGATTGATTTCTGATTTTGATGATGCTTCTTCAGTGTAATTTGTGTTCGTAGATAGTTGAAACCCCACAGGAGTTTTCCCATTAGTCTAGTGTAGTTACCACCAGAGGATCTTTTACTCATCCCTTGCCAATGGTGGGATGAAACGTGTGGTTCTCTGGTGGGCCACAGTGACAGACTAAAACAGTCTTTGTTTTCTTTCCTTAGCTCACCATTGATTCAAAGTTGTGGACACTTGGTCATTTTTACATTTTCACTTACTGTATCGCTCTGGTTAAGGTTTGTGTCCATTTACTTCAAATTGTTCTTTCCATTTACTTTTTTGGAATTACTGTGTCTGATGCTAGCATGTGGAAGTCTTTTGATTTCAAACAAAAGAAGAAGGGGAGCATGAGTAGAAAAATGAAAACATAGACATGGTGTTTACTTATGGGTCTTTATGACTAGACAGGGGCTCAGCCCACGAGGATGAGAGGATGCAGTTCAGTCTTTCTGCAATTGGAACAGCTACATATTAGTAGTATCACAGCTCAGCTCATAAGCTAGAAGAATTACAAGAATTGCATTGTCACAATTGTAGAGCTGCTGCTCCTCCACATCGAGAGGAGCCAGCTGAGGTGGCTCGGGCATCTGAATCACATGCCCCCTGGACGCCTCCCTCGGGAGGTGTTCCAGGCATGTCCAACTGGGAGGAGACCCAAGGGAAGACCCAGGACACGCTGGGGCGACTGTGTCTCTCTACTGGCCTGGGATCGCCTTGGGATCCTCCCAGAAGAGCTGGAGGAGGTGTCTGGGGAGAGGGAAGTCTGGGTGTCCCTACTCAGGTTGCTGCCCCCGCGACCCGGTACCGGATAAGTGGAAGAAGATAGATGGATGGATGGATGGCATTGTCACATGAAAGTACCGTAAAACTTGATTCCTTTACGAAACAACAGATTTATAACAATCTTTAACTAATTTCTCCACTTTTGCTGCTGCTGGTTCATGCAAAATGCACTCTAGGATACTTAGCTATTCCAAGCCTGCATAAGTCTACACATTGGATGCATTCTGAATAAAATGGGCGGTGGGACAACCCATTGGTGTATTTCTATGGTTCCTATGGACACTCAAGAACAAAAGTACAGATAAGAACACATACTGAAAAGCAGCCATTGTCCTGTCTTTCTCTTCCTCCCATACTGCTGAGTCCTGGTTCTCTTTTTTTCCTGGTTACTGTTTACCTGTTTACCCACCGAGCCACCTGGTTTTATCCATTTCTGCTTTGTCTGTTCCTCAGTTCTGGCTGTCCATGCTATTCACTTTGGAGATTCGTCAACCTCGAAAAGAAAGGTCTTCTGTTTGAAATCTAAAGCTTCCTGATTTCTTGCATTTACACCCTCACCACCACAAAAATAAAAGTTCCATCATTTGGGAGAGACTGGGAGTAGAGTTGTTGCTCCTCCATATGGAGAGATGCCAGTTAAGGTGGTTTGGGCATCTGGTACGGATGTTTGGGACGACAGACTCAGGACATGATGGAGCAATTATATCTTTTGGCTGGCCTAGGAATGCATTGGTATCTCACCAGAGGAGGTGCAGGAGGTGGCTGAGGAGAGAGATATTTGAGCCTCTCCGATTAGGCTACTGCTCCTGCGACCCAGACTTGGAAGAGCAAAATTTAATGGATGGATGGATGGATGAAAATATTTCATCGAGAATTTAATGATTTTCTCAAGGTGAAAAAATTCTCAAGGAAGATGAAAAATGTTGGAAAATATTTTTGGTCAAAATAAAACAGAAAGACAGTACAACTAATATCTTTTGAACCAGGAGCGTTACACCATTTTTTTTTTTCACAGCTGCTTTTAGTGCTAGAGTAAGTCACTCACCGCCACTTAATGCTTTTTCCTCCACAGTGTGTGTCTTATTTGAGATTGGTGTTACAATTGCAAACTGTGATGCAAAGGCAAATTTGAGCACAAATTACTCTCAATAACCCTTGAAGCAAGTTGTTACAACAAGAGAGACCATGCAGTGCCTAGTCTGAGACAACATGCATTAAACCTAAGTGCACACCCACCCACACAGTTAAACTCTCAAAAATAACATTTTATTTACTCTTATTCATTCACAACCTCACAGTTACCCTCAGAAATATTGACTTTACAGTATTAAATATTTTCTTATATTGATTTTTGTGAAATACTGTAATTGAGTGAAAATTTGCAGAAAATATTTAAGCTAATCTAAAATGCTGTGGGCACGGGACGAAGGGGTATCACCAACAGAGATCAAAAGATGATACTGTAGCAAGTACCAGCTACTAGGGTTCTTGTCAGCATGGAAATACCCCAAGGCAGGTCAGATTTCAGTTTGTTGTTTATTTCTAAACACACACACACACACACAATAAATACAGCTGTAGCAGATCTTGTGGACCTCGGGAGCCAGAGAGCTGCTATAGGGACCTTGATTTCTCATATGTAGCGCTGGTGTGCCAATCAAACCATCCCAGGTGCTGCCTGCCAGGAGCTGCTGAGTCACCTCCCCTCTGCAGCTGAGCAGAACCACACCCCACCATCCCAGATATTTATCCTGTGTTAGATAACCTACTCTGGCTATGGGTGAATTTAAAATCCCTAGCAGGCAGAAAACCATGAATGGTCAAGTTCCTTCTATTTTAAAAATGTTGTTGTTCTATACGTCTCCAAAGGGGGGTTAGGGTTTGTGTCACAGTTAGGGTACTTTTGACTGGATGTCCCATCAGAGGTAGCCTACATCACAATCAAGTTAATCACCAAACTTGAAGACCTGGGGCCTCATGTACAAAAGGTTCATATGCACAAAAACGTGGTGCACGCTCGTTTCCATGGCAAAGTTCAGATGTATCAAGAGTAAAATGATCATGGAAATGTGTGGTGCCTCACGCAAACTTTATGACTGGTGTACGTACATTTCTCTGGTGAACTTCTTCACTAATTTTCAACAGTAGTATGTAAATGGCAAATGGCTTACACTTTTATAGTGCTTTTCAGCTGTACCACTACAGCTCCAAAGCACAAAAACAATGCCAACCTTCCCCCACTCTGTGTCTTAGTGGGCATAGAAGGAACTATGGTTCAAACCATCGATCTTCGGGTTCATGGGCAATCACTACCAACTAAGCCACCTATTTTTCTCATTTGCTTATGTGTCTGCTTCTCTCATGCCACAACATTGACAGCCTCACTCACACACTCTCCCACCTACCCTTCTTGTGTTTGTTGTTCAGGACAGCGTGCCAAAGAGCACACTTTTGCACGCCTCCACTTCAGAGAGTAGCACCTCCTGTTCACTATTGGTAAAATTATTTTCCCCCCAGTCCTACTTTTCATTTTTTTAATCTTTTGTTTTCTGATCGTGCAGAGAGGGGACTCAATATGATTTACATATTTATATTTGGGCGTTGACAGGGAGGGGTCAGGTACTTAAATGTGCGCTCAACTCCACATTGATTGGGATGTACAGGAAGGAAATGTTCTTGGATTCCTGCATGCGAACAGTTTTTTACATCAGGATTTTTTTGTGGTAGGAGGGCATTTGGATTTGGGTGTATGCCATGTTACAGTAGGAAATCCACATAAATGTTTGCATATGAGGCCCCTGGGCACCAGCACCTCCCTCTGCAACTGGATCATGGGCTTTCTAACAAACCACAGCATGTGAGATCAGCCACACTCAACAGTGGTGTGCCACAGGGCTGTGTGCTGAGTCCTTTCCTCTACTCCCTCTTCACCCATAACTGTAGACCTGTGCATGGATCCAACTCCATCATCAAGTTTGTAGACGATATCATGGTGATTGATCTCATCAGCAATAACGATGAGACATCCTACAGGGAGGAGGTGCATCACCTGGCCACATGGTACATGGACAATAACCTGCTCCTTAACACCAGCAAAACCAAGCACAAACTCCTCACTGCCTCACTAACTAAAAACTGTACCACACCACTGGATTACTGGACTGTTCTGCACACACGCTTCAACAACCTGTTTGCACAGTACTATGCACTAATATGCACTAGTTTAGGAAGATTAGATAGCTACTGCTATTATTTATGCACTATTTAATGTTCACTCTATCTGTATTCTTGTTAACTAATTTATCATCTGCCTATTTATTTTATTGTAAATTGTTATTATTCCTGTTTATAGTCTACTGACATTTAACGCACATATCTGTATATGCTGATAGTAAATATTATGTATACACTGTAAGTGCTACCTGGACATATTCATATATACTGCATTATTTATGCTGCATACACTTACTGCTTATTGCACTTCTGATTAGATGTTAAACTGCAATTGGTTGCTCTGTACCTGTACATGGGTAATGACAATAAAGTTGAATCTAATCAGCAGTTTAGGCAAAAGAAGTTAGGCAATATTGCCACCAGGCAGGCCAGTCCGGTGAAGCATATCTGTTGTGATGTGGAGGTTCAGAGACTCATCAAAGGACACATCAACATGTGGAGGGGCTTGGAAGTGAATCAAAAATCTTCTCACTGGAAACTCTTTTCCACCTGAGTTACAGCCCCAAGCAATTTTGGAATGACCAAGATGACTCTGCATGGTTCTGCTGAATGAAAGTGTTTTGTAAGCATTAGGAGTGGACTATCACAACACAGAGAAACTCAAAAATGTATTTTCAAAGATCATACTGTGTGTCCGAATCACTTTGAGGACATGGAATGGAAAATCCATCAATTGTCAAAGCTAAAGACAAGTAACATGAGATATGTTGTAAAATATGACAACTGTCAATATGGAGAATGGAAATCAAAAAGATTCTCAGAGTATCTAATTAAAAGAATAAACAAAATCTTAAAATATAAATGTAGAAACATAAGGATGTTCCATTACCAAACAGAAATTGGGGAGTGAGAGAGATTTATTTGTACAAATTATTTCGTGAACATGTTTTGTATAGCCAATAGACCCATTCTAACTTGTTTAAAAAGAGGTATAATATGTCTCCTTTAAATATCTATAAGCTGCATAATGTTACTCCAGGTTGTAAACCTAAGACTCCCTGGATCTGGAGAACTAGGGCACCAAGTTAATACAATGAACTGGAAACAGGCCTCAGCATCTCCTCTCCTGGTCTGTATTCCCATCCCTGTAGTTAAAAGAAGCATCCCAGAAAACCAAGTAGCTCCGGCATTCCAGTAAAGCAGGGGGCCCAAGTCTGCATGGATGCATCACCAAAGCATCAAAGAGTATCCCTCGCTGTGATGAGCTATTTGTGATCAGCAGGCCATTTTTTTAAATTAGCCTCAGAGAAAATAAAACCCAAGATAAAGGTTTTGTGAATTCCATCTAAATATAATCAAAATGCACCCCAGGAAAAATAAAATAGAAGCTTCATTTATAACATACAGAAACTTGTTTTTATAATTATATTTACATATATTTAGAAAATGTTAAACGTTCATGTTTTTCCAACAAAGACTTTTGTTATGTTGCAGTAACACGTCAGTCCTCAGATTACAACAGCAATGAGGCATATGGAACACAGCGCTGCTGTGTTTCTTTTAGACGATGTAATATTAGACTTGTATCATTACAAACCTCAGTCAGTTTTCTGCTGTTCTTTTGGAGATTTTCTTGTCTCTCATTTTCTCCCCTACCTCCTCTGACCTCTGTCATTTTTCCAGGTGAGTCTGCTCCAAGGGGCCAAATCAGGTTTCATAACCTCACAGTATGACAGGGTGCCAAAATGTGCAGTTCATGATATAACCACATGGGGATGGTTTCAAAATCAGTTCAGTCTCCACTGTCCCCTGTGTTGAAATGGTCAACTTTATAAATGAAGTAAACATACTTAAAGCCCGGTACAAAAACAGCCCATTTTTTGCATGGCTCTAATTTGTGTCAAAACCTGGCAGAACAGCAACCCAAGTAGCGCTGAAAAACAGGCTTCACAGAAGCATTTGTCCAACTATGTCCAACATTAGCACTTAGTTTTTGCTATACATTGTTTTTTTCTGTTTTGTTTTATTTTGTTTTTTTGTTGTTTTTTTTAAATCCTTCTCTTTTGTGCAGCCAGAGGTGGTATTTCTCCACAAGTTTCCAGATACATCCACAGTGTTCATGTTCATGGGGTTGCATTCACATTTGTCATCATCAAGCCTTAATACAACCCTTAATCTAAACTGAGGAGTTCACCACCATGTGCATTTGTCCTAAAAAGCCAGAAAGCCAAAAAGAGAGAGAGAGAAAAAAAAGGTTTATTTGCACTTTGCTATACAAAACTTTTGGGACTTTTGTCTCACTTATAAAGTTATTCTTAAGTAGCCATCCAAGCAACTACAGTTTTTGTAACTTGTGTGGGCTTTGTTTCTCAAACCCAGAGCTTTTTGCTTGGTCAGATAAAGTCAATAAAAATGTTACAAGTTGAACAAGTACTGAACAAGCATAAGAAAAAGAGAACCTCTCCAGCTCCATCAGATTGGATAAGAATCATGAGTGCACAATCATTGTCAGATCTTTCCAGAGATGTTCAATGGGATTCCAGTCTGGGCTCTGGCTGTTGTTGTCCTGAAGTCACTTCCTTGATATCTTGGCTGTATGCTTGGGGTTATTATTCTGCTGAAAGATGAACCATTGCCCTATCTGAGGTTAAGATTGCTCTGCTGCTGAAAAGCATCTCCACAGTATCATGCTGCCACTGCCATGCTTCACTTTAGGGGTGGTATTGGCCACATGATGAGCAGTGCCTGGTTTCCTCCAATTGACGCCTGGCATTGATGTCAAAAAGTTCAATCTTTGTCAGATCAGACCAGAAAATTTTCTTTCTCATGGTCTGAGAGTCCTTCAGATGTCTTTTGGTAAACTCCAGGTGTTCTACCATGTGCCTTTTACTAAGGACTGGGTTACATCTGGCCATTCTACCATAGAGGCAGAAATGTTTCTGTACCTTCCAGATTTGTGCCTTGAGACAATCATTTCTGGGATGTCTACAGAGAATTCCTTTGACTTCATAAATGGTTTGTCAACTATGGGAATTTATATAGAAAGGTGTCATTATGGGGTAATGTGTGCTGTGTATTTTGAGGAAAAATGAGTTTAATCCATTTTGGAATAAAGCTGTAATATAACCTAATGTGGACAAAGTGAAGTTTAGTGAATACTTTCAGGATGAACTATATTGTCTGCTCTATCTAACATGGAGCATTGGCATGTGCATGCTGCTCCATCTTTTTAAAGATGGTCTCATTGTCATTTTCATTAAATGGGGTCTGATCAGTGTCAGAATTGTCATGTGTATGTCCTTCCAAAAAAGGTAAAACATTTTAACATTTTGATGCATATGGTCACAAATGTGTGATAAGTTTGAAAACCATTCATTGCAGCCACAGATTCTGGAGACTCTGCACTCTTTGATATTGCTTTTTACTCTTTTCAGTAACTGCTAGCCTGATGGACCTGGTTATTTTCATGACAAAAATACTGACTCAAAAGACTAAATAACTATTCCAGTTTCCAGTGAACACTTTTGTTAACAATTGATAATCATTTACTCTCTTCTTTCATTCACAAGTGAATGCTGGCTCCATCAAAAGTTTGGACTTACTTGCTTTGTACCATCACAAACCTTGTTCACACTAAATGGCATAATCATCATAATTATTAGCTTGAAAATGTTATTTTCCCAGAAGTGTTACACACAGAAGCTTTGAGCCTTTCTATTTTTTTTTAATTTTACTATAGGCAAAAGTTTTAATTAAGACAACAAGGATTTACTATGATCTAATAATGAGACTCTTGGGATTAATTCAACAACTGTTTGTCTTGATATTTTTCACATTAATTCTGTTTTGAGCAAAATGATGGTGGTTTTCTTGGAATACAAGACAATACAGCTGCAAGATCATGTACCCTTGTCTTTTGACAAAGAAGAAAAGAAAACAACAACTAGCTTCGACAAAGATATAATTACTGCATATTCTTACATTGACAGCCATTTGTCTTTTTTAAATTGTATGAAATAAATATCCATTAGGTCATGAAATATAAGAACAAAAACTTGTGAAACAGACACACAGAATAAATATTTGGCGTTAAGGGGCCTCTTGGTGATGGCTGAATTATGACTTTGAGCCTTGCCTTTAATCATACCCTACACAACTTCAAAGACAAAAAGAGGAGAATATTATTTATTCTTTCATGGAACATTTTCATGACTATACAAGTCCTCTTAAAATCCACTTGCACTTTTTCTCACTCTGCCATTCTTTATACTTCACAAATGAAGCCAAAAATAAAAGATTATGTGAGCAATGCCCTCCTTTTTTTCTAATTTTTTAAACCACTATCAGTGATTTTCTTTTGTCTGCCTGAAGAAGGGTTAAGCAAGATCACTTTGAAAGCAGCAAGCAAACAAGCTTTGATTGTTTTAAAAGTATGGCTGTGAGCACTGATATGCAGGAAAAAATATTTTTATTCTGTCAGTGCTAAAATTATATCTTTAATGGGAGGGAGGCAGCCTTGCAAATTGGTCTAATATCCTGTTTGCAGTCAAAACATGAAATATTTGCATGGATAAATCATACATCCTTGTTTGGTGGTTAAAATCTGAAGTTGATAGAGGTTTGGAAATGATTTGTGGCAATTCTGGTAGAAATGCATGAAAAAAAATTGCAGAAACTTCCAATTAATCCTTCTTTTTACTCCCACGGCTACTCTTTTATCAGACACTCTTTTCCACCTACTCCACCCTTGCTGCATTATCTTCTTCTTTTCCACACTCCCAATTGATCTGTACAATTGAATATTTAAACTTTAACACCTTTCTCACCACTTTTCCATGCATCTTAACCATTACGCCAGGACAAAATACATAAATAAATAAAATCCATATTCAGCCAAGTAAACCATATATCTAATAACAAGTGCTGAAACACTTTTCACGGTTTGACATAATTTATTGTGGATTGCTTTTGTCTGTTTACTACCTGAAGTGAAGAGGTACAATAGATATAATTTGAATTTCAAATGAAAAAAAGAAATAAAACATGAAAGAAAAGAGGCAGCTGACAGAAAACTGATTCGATTTGTAGAAGTACTTTAGTTGCCTCTGCATGTCCTACTAATTAATTAAAATTCATTAAGAATTGATTACTCATCAGCTGTAGTCCAGTTTATTTAGTGGGCTGATTGCAAGAGGTGAGTCACAATGGTAGATCGTAGATTTGTCTTTGTCACAGCAAAAATCCGTTTCACATCCGTGAAACTTTCAACTTTTTCAGCTTCTTTTCTTGTTCTCTTTTTACATGTGTCTGCATTTAAACAAACAAAAAAAAAAGACTATGAAAGAACACTGGGATTATGTGGGAAAACAAAAAAAAAGAAAAAGGAAGTAAATCTCTAAACCTGTTTTATATCAGGTCTAGTTCTTACCCGGCTTTAAAGAAAAAAAAAAGCAAATACAACCAAAGATAAACTTCAACCTAAAGATTCTGAAGATCAGGACAACTTCCAATTTTCCAGTGATGTTTATGTGGTACGTAGGCTGAAGCTGTTGCTAGCTTCTGTTAATACTTAGCATTATAATGGTTATTATAATAGTTGCTCTGTTGCAACATCACTGTATTACATTTCTGCATTCTCAGCTCAAACTGATCCTAAAATGAAATGGTGTTGTTTGTTTAGTGATGCTTCATCAATAAAGAAGTCCTAGTAAGCTGCAAGTGAGTTTCAGTACATTCTGTTTTTCCAGTGTGAATGTTTTAGCCAGTTGTTCCTTGTTCATAGGATCAGAATACGCCCTGAGCCTCCTGACGTCTGAGTAGATTAAAACTACAGTGCAGAGTGGTAAAATAACGTTTCCAGTCTGTCAGATTTTACTGTTTTGTCTTGCAGTTGGACTTTATTGACCAGGAGGTTGGAATGGTCCCTCTATTGTAGACAATTGTAAAAATGCTGCTAAAATGACATGAGATCTGCGCACAGTCAGAGGCTAGACTATGTTTTCTTTTACCTATGAAAAGTTCAGAGCTACAGACATTTTCATGATTGCTGAAACGCATGTAGCTTTCGTTCTGCTCACACTTGTCATAAATCCATTCCGCTCATTATTTCATGAATGAGGCCCAATGTCCTTTGGGCAGATAAGGTCAATTACACAGTGCAACGTTCAATGAAAACATAAAACCATTAATGTCCTCATACCTAATGTCAGTCGTGGTTGCATGATTCTCTTGGCTTGTTTTGCAGCAGTGATTGAGTTGAGCATGAACTGATCTTCAAGATACCAAAGTATTGTAAAGTTAATGTGAGGCTGTCTGTCCAACATCAAACGCTAAACGTCATCAAAAATTTGATGATGCAGCAGCATCATTTGAATCTAGAAAAGAGTGGGGGTGAAAAAAAAAAAAAAACAGTGTAAGATTTTGTGTGTAAGTGTCAGTGGTGAGATAGGTTTAGCGAGGGCAAGAGAAATGTCAGCCTATCAGTCAACATGACATCTGCACCTCCGTTCCTTCCCTCTCTGTCTGCTTCATTCCCATTCCCTTGGTTTTACTATTTAGGATTGGAGAGTTCTTTCTGCCCTTTCACTGAGTTTCTATTTGAGTCTCTTTGTAGTTGTTTTGAGTCTCTGGTGCTGTTTTTTGTCTCTTTGTAGTTGTTTTGAGTCTCTTTGTAGTTGTTTTGAGTCTTCGTTGCTGTTTTTGTCTCTTTGTAGTTGTTTTGAGTCTCTTTGTAGTTGTTTTGAGTCTCTGTTGCTGTTTTTTGTCTCTTTGTAGTTGTTTTGTCTCTTTGTAGTTGTTTTGAGCTGTTTTGTAGTTGTTCTGTCTCTTTGTAGTTGTTTTGAGTCTCTTTGTAGTTGTTTTGAGTCTCTGTTGCTGTTTTTTGTCTCTTTGTAGTTGTTTTGTCTCTTTGTAGTTGTTTTGAGC
>JBAMYA010044749.1:0-12229 GCA_037176975.1 Arrhamphus sclerolepis
CTTTTAAAAACTGGTTTGTGAAGGTTTTTTTTTTTTTTTTTTTTTGTTTTTTTTTTAAAAAAAGATGATTTATGGCTGATGAAATGCAGTTTTGCAGCTCTGATAAGAATCTCGATGCAGAGCTTGTTGTGTGACTGATCATATTCACCTCCTTCTCAGACATACGGACAACAAATGTGCTTCCCAGCCACGCAGAAGGTTTTGGAATTTCCCCCAATAACACTTTGCCTACTCAGTGTGGGTCTGTCTTGTCCTTTTGTCCTCCAGAGCTTTTCAGATGATTGGTTCCTTAGCACTTTGAGACTAGCGTTAGCGATATTGCTTACGTTTTTTGGATGTGAATCACACTGATGTACTGTTTAATTGTTCTGGATCAGTTCTCTGTCTGGCACAGTCACCAATCAAGCTGTTTGTTTACTCATCTGATTTGTTTGAATGACTCTTTAGTTTAAAAAGATTTTTTTCCATAATGTTTGATTGTGCCCATCAGCAAAACTACAACAGGTCTGATCCGTCAGCACTGTGGGCTTCAGTGTAACTGGGCTTGAGGTCTTATGGATATGCCTAATGATAGAACAGCAGTACTTTATATTAATCAGGTGTCTATTGGCTAAACAAAATATAACATTGCAAGCATCAGACCTATAATAATATACAGCATTATTGAATCTATCCTGTCTGCTTTCTCTCCCTATCCACTGGATTAAAATACAGGGAAGTAAAGATTGCAAAAGACTTATAATAATGTTGTAAAGTTAGAATGATATATGTGTTGGCCCGCCTGGTACAAGGTGTGTTGGTATCATAGTTGGGTTTTTATGTCTAAAGTTTATTAATTGCTGACTGTCAGGTCAAAGTTAAGAGAAAGGTTTATATTGTTTTTTTTTCACCATTTCTGTGAAATATTGAATCAAGGGACTGACTAATCAGATTCCAGACATGTGGTAGCATTTAAAGAAATAATTGAAAAATTACTCAGTCTGGTGTATTTATTAGTATCTGCATTTTCCTCTCTTTTTAATGTAATTGTTTCCATCACACAGATGAAGTAGTGTCGAACAAAGTTACATATTTTTTGGCCAAGGGGCATTTCTGCAAGCTTGTAATATTTTTTGGCTAATTCTGAACATGTGGATTATCATCAGCTTGACGTTTAAAGAGTTTAAGCTCACTTCTTACATTGATGATGTAACAAAATCATTTCATTAGCAAGTGTAGGTCCTTGGCTTTCAGTCAGTGTGGCTCTTCCCAGAATTAATCTGCTGAGGGCAAATTCACTTCTGTTTATATATGTAGCTCTCTAACACAGTATTGGCTCTTCACAGAATTTGCATGAGCACAACAATGAAGCAGAGCAAATTGTGATAGGAATTTCCTTAAAAAAAAAGAAGTATATTTTGGCAGTTAGAAGCTAATGCACTTTGGCATCTATAACTATGCTTGTTGGGTTAAGTATGACTCAATTGTGTCATTGTACTGCGATTTAACAAATATTTAACAGTCCAACTCCATAATTCAGCATTCTTTTTGGCAGCAACTTTCTAACATCCATGATGTGTTTCAAATCTGTGATTTGTTTTAAACTGGCTTCTAGTTTGATCCATTACTAATCGCCATTTACAAAATTAAGAGCAAGATCCATGCTGTGACAGTTCAGGGTGTCCAGTGTTCTTTGTGAAAAATTCTGACTTTCACTTGGCTTCTTCATAGCCCCTGCTTACAGTGTGTCAGGCTCATATGTTGTTATATTGTGCTTATTGCTATGGTGCAGCTGTGCTCCAATCAAAGCTGTTGTATACTGACAGCATGCTGGGCTGGATAGAGGATTAAATGCTGCAGGTGTCTTTGAGGGAACCTTTGGCATGTATTTGAGGAAGAAGTGAGTCACTTCTCATGGTTGCTATCCAGGACTGAGTCATGAACCTCTCATCTTTTCAGATTTTTTTTCTTTTAACTGCAAAAAAATACTCCACACTGTCTGACCTCAAACTACAGAGGTAAACCAAAGATTATAATACAAATGCTTTTTTTTTCTTGTGTCAAGTCTCTCTGTAACTTTGCTTCTTGTCTACTTTTTTCACCCCGTCATCAACTTTCTTCTTCGTCCCTCTTTTTCCCTGTGATCTTCTCTTTTGCTTTTCAAGACCATAATTTAACCAGTAACCTCAACCAGTAAACTCAGTGGAAATTCCTCTGAATTCATGATCTGGTTACTCCCAAAAAACAAACAAACAAACAAACAAAAAAAACCATACAAACAAACAAAAAAAAAAACACACAAAGTTTATGATTGTATTTGTTAAGACATTCATCACTATCATTGCACAGAACAGTGGGTGCAATTTCAGGATAATAAAAAAAAAAGACATACAGTAGTGTTCTGCCTGGCTCAGCTGTAAAATTAGCTAAAATTGGTCAACAAGTTAAATTAGAGTCTTTAATAAGGGTTAAAAATGGACCATTATTTTTCTTATAGAAATTTAACTATGAAATAGCAATACAATCTGGCACAATGGCAGTGGATCTTAGGCTCAATCCCATTATCCCTACTCCTCGTTTTTGCGCATTCATGTGGGCTATTTCGATTCCCTTTTGGATCAAAGGGAAGGGCTAAGGGAGAGGGCCACACAGCCCTCTAGACGAAGCTAGTCTAAGACCACACTTCAAACAAAGGGGTACAAGATATTTCCCACGATACACTGGAGTCAACAACAACACAAAACACGTGCCCATAAATGTAAAGTATATGCATCGGTTTGCTATTTTTACATTGTTACTGACGCATGTACTTACATTTATGGGGGCCCTGCTTTCCATCTGCTGCCATCATTGTTGACTCCAGTGCAGTCCTGTTCTTCAACTTTTATTGCTTACCGCTAATCAATAATGTTGGTTACGTTAGCTAGTTTCCTAATGTTGCTAATGTTAACGTTCATCGATATAGCTCTCAGTGTCGCTAACGTTAGTCACTGATGTCACTTTGCTGTTACATCTAATAACATGACTCTTTAATGATATTTTGTAACTGTAACATGTATATGTCCTTCAACCCATCCCCTCATAGCATTAACATTGTGGGCCGTGAATGAGTAGCGGTTGTCATAGAAACCTGCCGCTTCGTATAACAACTAGTAATGACTTCTGATGATGTGTAACTTTGAAGAAGGGATATCTCATTTCCTAGGGAAATGTTTACACCATTACCCCTCACCACTTCGTTGTGGGGGTAGAAATAAGGGGAAAAATGGGATTTTTAAAAAAAAAAATTTTTTAAAACATGTCAAGTAGCCTCTAAACTTACGCCATTTCTTACACAAACTGGAGTTTAGCTAACATTTCAATGTCACCTGATGATGTTCAGGTTTCCTGCAGATCATTGCAGTATCCTTTTGTCTAAACTGCCTTTGCTGCTATTTTAAGCTATGAAATCACCATTTTCAACCTACTTTAAATTTGCAAGTATAGCAGTCACCAGCAATTGGCAGTAATTGGCACTCTTGTAGATTCCAATGGTTAGATTATGAAGATAAGCTTACAATTTATGACTAACCTCATGCTAATAATTTATGGAATTGCCCACATGTCTGAACAAGAGAGCTGCAAGGAAGTGAACCAGTTATTAATGTGAGACTGTCCAATGAGTGCTACAGAATAGTGCTAGATGGAGGGTAATGTGCATGCCAGCCCTATTTCCGTTTTTTTCTTTTCCTCTAGTGGCCTTTATTAGCAGTAGCTGGACAGGAAGGAGAGGGTGGAGATAGAGGGGGACGACATGCAGCAAAGGCTCACAGGCTGGGGGTCAAACCTGTGACTGCTGCAGGAGGACTTGTGGCCTCAGTACATGGGCTGTTTGCTCTAACCACTGTGCCACCCAGCGGCCCGGCCCTACTTCATAATTGTGAATCGCTAGCCACACCCTTGAACGCTGAACTATAGATTGTTTGTTTAAAAAATTGTTTTATATCACTTTCAAGATTGATAGGCAGAAACAGTTGCTTCTCTGAGACTGTTTCCTATGTGCTTTCCTCTTGGCATTGTGTTAACACATACCTGAATGCTTCAGGCCAGCAAACTGCCAAAGCATTTGCTTTAATCGTGTTGTGCACACCTGCCAATGGTCAATCCATCAAGGGATGATAATTAGCAGCACCTGGCAGTAAATGACATCTTTAAATCCCATGGAAACAGTTACAAGAAACTTGACCACTGTTGAAAAAAGATACATGTTGTTGTTTGTTTGAGATTGTCTAATTGAAAGAGCCACTATGATCACAAAGTTTAATTGTTTTGCACAAAAAACAGGGTTTGGGGGGTATCTGCAGTCCCAATTCCAAAATGTTGGGACACTGTGTAAAACATAAATAAAAATAGAGTGCTGTGATTTTCAAATCCCATCAACCCATATTTTATTCCTGATGGAGCATAGAGAACATATCAGATGTTGAAATTGCAACATTTTGACATGTCATCAAGGAAGATTATTGGACACACACACCCACGCACACACATGAAAGAAGCTTATAAAAAAGAAGCATTTTGGAGATGCAGAGCCTCTTGGATGTAAAGGCTCACCAATCTGCTACAAACTGCATCTGCAGTTTCTGCAACAGGTTAATAAAAATGCATTCTTTTTTTTAATTTTCATTTTACACAGCATCCCAACTTTTTAACAGTTGAGGTTGCAACTTTAGCACATGTCTGTAAATATTTAATATTTCCATCTATCTGTGATCTATACCCGTTTATTCCTGTGCAGGGTCACAGGGATCTGCCGGAGCCTATCCTGGCTGTCTTCGGGTGCAATTAATATTTCATATGCAAAATCTTTCTCTTGTCTTCCCATTTATCACTTCTTCTTTTCCTTTTTGTCTCGTCTCACAGGCTGCTGAACTGGCCCCTGCCATTCAGGCTGACATGGAGGTGAAAGAGGCCATCCAAGGTGCCATTCATGGAGACAATGGCGAGGTTGTCCAAATTGTCTCTTCTGTTGCAACCTGAGAGCCCACTGGGTTTAACCAAGAACTCTGCCTTGTATGGCCTTATGAGTTTCAGATTGACAAGCAATCAAATTAAAAAGTCTCTTAAGAAATATTTAAAGTCACTGATGAAAAAGAGGGAAGATGCTTTTTTTAATGGCAATTCTTTTCTTTATTACCAACCAGAAAAAGTTGGAAATGTTCAGTGAGAACTGGAAAAGGCCATGATTCTCCAAAATCAACCATTCTCCTTCTGGTGCTTTCACCATAAGAAAGACCTTGCTCACTGCAGAATACACAGGAAGACTGCAGCTTGTACGGATCATCACTCCACCACTTTATCAGCTCAAATGTTTATTCATGTCTGTTTTGGAAATTGGCAGTGTTATTTTCCAAGACGACTCCACTATCTCAGAATCCTCTACAAGGATTTGCAAAACCTGAGTCTCACCTCAAAACACCTGGACTGTGCTTTTTTCATCTCGGTGCATAGCAGTGGAAAGTGCATTCAGATTAGGACAAGCACTCCAGATCGAGCTCAATTATATTTCTTGTTACTGACCATAGACTTTACTATGTCTCCCAGTTTTGAGGTCCATCTTCCTCCATTTCTCAGTTTGCTTCATATTCCTTTGCCCCTGCAGCTTTGTTTTTTATTTTTTTATTTATGCAGTTGTAACATAATAGAAATTATGGAAAGCTTTAACTCTGGAGCTAGAACATGAATAGAAGACATGGTGTCAGTGGAAGACGGTACAAGATGCTTGTAGACTGCCAGGGATGCTTTGAAGTTGTTTTTTATTTTCTGCAGTTTCATCTGTATGGGATATCCATTCATGTGAATAAAACATGTTTGTGGTTACCATAAAACTGTGTTTTTATTTTGGTTTTACAGAAAGACTATTGATGAGAGTCTGAAATATAATTTGTGTTTGAGGCCTTTGAGGTTTCATGTAAAGCTTATTTATTTACTGTTTTTGAAGCAAATATGTGTCATGTTGACTTTACTAACCATAAAATTAGGCTACTGTAATGTCAGCAATCTTGATAAAATGAGATTAATTTCTTTTGCTGACTGTAATTAATTTGTCGTCCTCTTTGTTTTTCAGTAACTGTTTTTGCATTTCTTCAATCCCTATTTTGTGCCCCATGCAAGCCTAAGTTTCTATTTGCTTAAAGACAGGATTTGTGTTGTGCTGGAGTGATGCTCTACTTGTGGTAAATATCTTTGCAGTCAGACAGAAAAGAGATAAGCAAGACACCCTGAGACTGTATGTGTTGGATTGGGTATGTTTCCCATGCTCTGTGTGATGTAATAGTGTATTTTGGAATGGGGATAAGAACCAGGCGACAAAATGAACTTTATGAAACAACATCCAAGGTCTTGGCTGCTTCCTCTTGTTTCCTTTGAGTCTGCTGTTGCTGTCTCTGACTCCTTTTGAACTGCCCCTTCATCTTGTATGTTTCCCTCACTGCTTCTTCATTGTTTTTTTCCTTTACCATTGAACTTGTGTATCTCTCTTTCTTCTTTGGAAGCACTGTAAAAGTCAGTTTACTCTCCTTTATAAATGTACACAATGCTGGGTTAAAATTTCATGAGATAATCCACTGGGTCTGTCCCTTGCCATAGTGTTGTTCAAATGCTGTCACCCTGCCAGTGAGCCCTCTATTAAATCTTGGACTTGGAAGGAAAGAGACCCGACTCTTCACTTTTACAACTCTGGGCTGCATCCAAGAGTGAGAGTGGTTAGTAAAGCAACAGGCCCACTCACTGGCTGCCTCTAAGATAACCTGTTGAAAACAAGGATGAATGATAGATGGAGAGGTCAGATTGTTTGGAAACAGAATGCATGTTTGGAGAGAAGGAGTGGAGTGATGGACTGAGACTAGGCATCGTATCATTGCCATCCTTCCTAGAAGCTCCTTTACCATCTCATGCACTGTGCAGGCATCAACTTTTGCTGTTAATCTTAATTTTCATGCCTTACCCTGCTCAAACTTTTAAGTGGAGGTAGGCTACTGCTTCAGGATGAGCAATGTTAAAGATATTTCTTGGAGAAATAAAACATAAACACAGTATGTCTCTCAGTTCTTTTTTTCTTTCTCGTTCTTTTTTGGAAGTTCCCTTGAGTCAGTATTTATGTGCTTCAGGTCTACAGTCAGAGTCGACCAGTTTAGCAATGCTCCACTAGGCAAGGCATGAATCTTAGCCTTTAGAAAGCATCCCATTTCTTGGGTTTTGTTTCTTGGATAAGGACAAACAGTAAATCTTTGGTAGACATTAAATTATGAGAATTATGAATGTATGTGTTGTTGTTATATAATAAAATGTTATATAATAAAATGAAAGCAGGAGCCTTGGACCGGGATGAACAGCTTGGTAATTTCTGCATACATCACTTTAAAGTGTCACCATTTTCAGTAAATTTAACTAGCCATATGATCAATGGATAAAAGATAAGTTTTGAAAAATATGCTCATACATAGAGACAGAAATATTTGGTGAATTGATGCATGTAAGAGAAACTGATCTATTCTTAAATCTATGTTCAAGGAGCAAGAACACAGCTGATCTGAAAGGGACACCTCTTTCTTGAACAAGCTAAAGTGTTAGTTAAGGTAGGCTAATTAAGGAAAAATTATGTTGATAATTTGGTTAGAGCTAGCTGATGGTGCATTTACTATAAGAGAAACTGATCCATATATAAAAATACAGCAAATGATCTGAGAAGGACACTTTTTTGTATTTTAAGCCTTCTTTTGATTTTTTTTTTAAATAGTTCTCTGGTTATGTACTTCGGTGTGGATAGAAATGTTTCAGCATTAGAAAAAGAATAATTAATGATGATTCATAAGTACTGCTGCGACGTGCTGTTGTAATTACCCTTTATAACAGACCACTGTCCGTTCTTATATTTAAACTGCAATAATTTAATACCCTAATTTAGCAACACTTCTCGCTCATCTTCAGTTGATAATCGGTATAATTAGTTACCATGACAACAAATTGACCCACCGGGCTTTTAAATGGATTCGCACGCGCTGACCGTTGGTGACCAGAACACCTGGAAAAAAAAACTTTTGAAGTACGGCAATATGACTGTATAGTTTTCATATATAGCTTATTTAAAATGAAGCTTGAAAGACACGGATGATAATTCACTCCGACAGCGCAGGGAATCCCTCACCTCGTGAAGAGTAGGAAAACTCGGAGTCCAGCTGCAAGCTGCCTGAATGGGAGGTACTCCTTCAGTTTTGGGACCAGATGCGTGAGAAGGAGGGGTACAGCCATCCAGACGGCGGCTGCGAAGTCCTTCCCGGTCAACGACTTCTGCAAAACAAGCCACAGGCTTGAAGCTCGGTCTGATAGTATCGACTGCGGTAAGTTAAATATGCTTTGAGCGTTTGTCTGTATTATTAATTGATATGTTCATTACGGTCGACGTCCTGCCTCGGAACCTCATCACGTGGGCAGGTAACTATTTTTGTAGACGCGAGAGGTCATTTCTGACTTCGTAATCAGCTGTTTACGTCTGTAAGGCTGTTGTTGTTCGAGGTGTTGTTTACGTTTGATTGTAGCACCCAGTGTGTCTCACCTGAATCACCTGTCATCAAGCGTGCAAACAGGTGCACGTCAATCACAGTAGGGGTTCACAAGGGTTTTGTACTATTATTAATGTTATCCTGTAGGCAGTGAGTCTAAGTGTAGCCAATCAGCCTTTTGGTCACATACACCTTCAATAAATGGGTGTCGCTACCACTGCATCATGTTCAAAGTGAATGAAATTTATGTTTTGTAGTTTACAAATTAGACACAATGTGAGTTATTTGTTGAAGGTATCAACAGAGCATTGATATGAGTAGGCTTGCATATGTGTGGGTGGTTTGCAAGAAATCACGTCTAGACAACTGGGAGGTATTTCTTTCTTTCTTTCTTTTTTTTCAAAGAGTAAAAGTTCCATAATACATATGAGATCTTACTTTCAGATATAGTCATATCAAGAGGCATTTAATCAATGAGTTTCATAGGCTTTTTTTAAATTTTTTTTTTTTAAGCAAGTTACTGTGTTTCCTTTATTTTTCATGTTATCAGTTCGGAGACAAGATTTATGGGAAGAATTTCTCTTCACATATATATTTGTGGCTTGATAATAAATGACGTGCTAAATTTGCAGCCATCACACTGATATCATATTTGTAGATGGCAAGTTGCTGAAAAATATGCACTGATAACTGATAGTGTGACTGTATAGATCAGAATTTCTTTTTGAGAGGCAGATATAGGTCAGAGATGGAAGTGACTGCATCTCACAGCATGTTTAGCTCACACTTTGTGAGTTTTAACAAGCCAGAATGGCTCTTTGTTTGGAGAGACATGAGGGACTTTGTGAGGTCGTCCAGTTTGGACACAGGCCAGATCTTGAATCCATGGGAGAAAGACTGCTTGTTTGTTAACGCCAGCAAACTCTCACGTGATGAAAAGAAACTCCAACAATATGTTTCTTATTAAGAAATGTAAGTACTCTGAGAGACTGCGTTTGATTTACCTCCTCTTATCTTTGTTATGGTTTGAAATATGATTATGCCAGATGTGGCAAGCGGTACAAGGCTTTGTCTGGAACCATAAATGGTTGATATCTCAGAGTATGTTTTCCTCCGGTCCAACCGTACCAGGAGGTCAGCCCAGGAAAACAGGAACTTGGAGGTTTCTGGAGATGTTGAACACCAGTGTCTGACACTTCTCTCCACCACCTCTGGTTATATTCACACATCAACCCATCAAGATTCCCACAGTGTCGCTTCATGTGAGCATGTGCTGCTGAGGGGGTCACATCATTTTTGTGTTTGTTTGTAAGAAGCAGAGAAAAGCACATATTTTTTAATGTGTTTTCTGAGTGTTCACAAGGCCTCATTAACTTAGTTACCCACTTTACTACTAGCATATATAAAATATGAACATAGTCTCATTGTGTGATTTGTGAGATACACGATTTGCCATAGTTGAACTTTTAGGCTAAGCCATCCATCCATCCATCCATCCATCCATCCATCCATTATCTATACCCGCTTTGTCCTGTGTAGAGTCATGGGGGTCCGCTGGAGCCTATCCCAGCTCACTTTTGGGCGAAAGGCAGGGGTACACCCTGGACAGGTCGCCAGTCCATCGCAGTAGGCTTGCAAATTTAATCAAGCTTGGACTAGTCAACATACAAACAAAGGTACTAGAGAACAATAGACACGTCTTAGACTGGCGTAAGGCTGTTACTAATATGTTTTCAGAAAGCCAAGATATTATCATGATTGGTCTGTTTCAACATGTAGGACTAAATGATAGGAGGAGGTAAAATTGTTTTTCTGACTTAGTTATAGAGCTATCAAGAGAATCTCACACGAAAGACAGACAGGTCTGATGGTGTAAAAGATTTGCAGAAAATTGAGTGGAAGAGAGAAAGAACTGTTCTGCTCAAAAGTAATCTAAGGCCTACCAACCATCATCAAACAAGTTTTGGCAGATACTTACAACTCGTTTAACCTCAAATTTTCTCCTGCAAAATAAGTGCATGCACTTTGATCGTTAGACCTTTCTAACCAATGATGCATAATCATTTTTTCATCTCAAGTTGTTTATGTTAGCGAAAATTAAGATTTTATACTTGGTAACAATTGTTGCCTGTGGGAAAGCACATAGTCTAAATTTTCACACATTTTTAATTTGACCTACTTAAATATATAACAATAAAACAAACATCACGGTTAGTTTCAAAAGCATCTTTTTCAACTGTTAAATGACTTTGATATTGCACAACTCACTTTGGGTTTATTTTAATTTTAGAAAATCTAAAACTTCTGATAGTTTTAGGCTGCATAGAAAATAGATTAAACTGCCAAAACCTTTGACATTATGACTATGTTATACGTTATGCTAGTGGAAACAGATGCTTCTGCGCTGATATTTACACTTCTTGTGATCAAAAGATGCATGCAGGCATATAATTCTAATTATATTTGTAGGAGACTCTTTAAAAATATATGTACAGAATATTTTAGTTAAATCTGTTAGATAAGGTTGTTAAGGTGTTTTATGTATTTTATTTTTCACAAATTTGAATCAGACATCTTCAGAGGTGCAGCCAAGTGGTAACCCACTTACAGATTGACACTGTTTCAGGAAGTATATTTTGTTGCAGTTCCTCCACTGAGCACTAGATGCTGGCTCCAAAACAGAGCAAATCCCCATTGACTCCCATGTTAAAAGTGCCATCTCGGCATCAGAATAGAACATATTTACAGCGTGGAACAAAAATCAGTTTTGGTCTCGATAGTTAGATTTTACATTTTTGACAACTGTATGGGAGGTGCATTTTTTTTTCAGCATCGGATAAATTTATATTAAGCAATAAAGCTGACTAATCAGATGTGTAGATTCATTTAAAATGCTTGAAGGGGAGCTAGCCACTGGCTCTGCTGTTGGCTTTCACAGCTTTGTCCCACCTCCTTGCAACATGGCGCCACGCAGTTTGAGGAAAACTGGGCTTCAAAAGCTCTCTGTACAAATCTATGGGTGATGTCACATGAGGCTATGTCCATAGTTATATACAATCAGTAGGTATCAAATGGGTTAAGAGCAGACAGATGATTAGGAGCCATATTTTTGTATCAACCAATCAGTCTTTACTAATCTCTGTGAGTAGTCATTGTCACCTAATTAATATTTCATTTATGCTCAAAAGTAATTTACATATTCTTTGTAAATTTCACTGAGTGGAATTTTGTTTTTCTGGCTGCACTATAACTCATTGTAGCATTCGATCTACTTTCTACATTCAAAAGAAGAAGAAGAAGAAGGAGCAGTTGCAGTGGCTTACTCTTACCATTGATTCACTTACTAATCAACAAGACAGCAACTTTAGAGCATTACAGCTGATCCTCTAGGCAGACTCACTGCCTCATCACCACCATGACCAGCTCCTGGCAAAAATACCACTGGAGTCAAAGAAAATGAGCAATCAAAAAAGAGAGCTGGAAAGTCAATTTGTAAAGGAATGAAATACAATACAGAACTGACAACATATCTTAAAGATTGGTAAGTAGGCTAAACTTGTTACTAGCTTATGCTAATACTTACTCTAACACTATGGCTGTTCCATTAGGCATCACTGTAATGCATTTCTCTATTCGATTGCAGTTGCAGCCCAGATATAGCCATTCAACTGCATTAGACCTACATACCTTGTTATCGTTGTTTTGCTATG
>JBAMYA010044750.1:0-12228 GCA_037176975.1 Arrhamphus sclerolepis
CTTACACTTGTGTTTAAAATAAAAGTAGTGTGTTGAAAAAGAGCCAGCATGTACAATACCTGCTGCATTTGTCCTTCAGTACATAAGCGTCACCTGTTTCAATTCTTTTTTCTTTTTTCATTTCATGACCTCACTAACTGAACTCCACACTGCTATTTAGTTTAGTTTGTTTGTTCTTTTTTTTTTTTTTTTTTTGAATAGAGTCAGAGAAGGAGGAAGCGAAATCTTGGTGGAAATCTTGTGTGAGCTAATAGAAAGTGATGGAGAAAGGAGAAGATGTAGCGTATCCAAACAAGTGACTGGAGAATGGTAAATCTTTGAACTGTTTTTTTTTTCTTTTCTTTTTTTCCTTTTCTTTTCTTTTTACCAAAGAGTAGTAAACAACTCTTATTGTGAATTCTTCGCATTAAACCACCATTATCAGCACCAATCTCGTATTTAACAACATCAAAATTATATAGCGCCTCTAGTCCAGGGACCACTCAAGACCCTGTTACAGCATAAGCAGCTCTTTCTCACTGCCACACACACCTGAACTAGATCAATTTATTTCATGGGCCAAGTTACTCATAGAATAATTCTTATTTTTTCTATAATTACTGCTGTAAATCAAATTTCATTACAGGTAATGTAAATAATCCTTAGATATAATTTTGTAATAGAAATTAGCCAATATAGCATGCCTTTGGGGTAGTAGGAATAGACCATGTAGACACAACATGCACCTTCTAAAACAAAAGCTGTGATAAACAGTGCTGCAGAGACATGCTAAAATGGGGAATGTGTTTTATATTTTTGGTATTTTCACATAATAAATGTTGTCAGAGAGATTTCATTTAAACCCTTTTTATGAAATTTGTGTCAGCTTTTGAGAAGAGCCATAATGTTTCTTTAATCATTGTGTTGTGAATGTTTTAAATTGTAGTCATACACTTTCTTTCACTTGATATCACAAGATGAAACATGTTAAAATTTAAAAAAGAAGAGGTGACAGAGCTGTTACTGCTCCCAGACTGTGGAACAGTGGCCCTTTTCAAATAAGATCTGCCCAGGCCACCCATAATCATCTAGGATATCTAGAACCCACACAGACATGGAGAGAACATGCCAGCTCCTCACAGGAAAGGCATTTGAACCAAGAACCTTCATAAAATTACCCAAGATCCAAGGCAATAAGATTAAGCAGGTCAAAGGTCAGAGTCCACACGCATCACTTACAGAGCTACTCAGGAGTTGCTTCCACTCAAAACTCATGATCAGGTACTTGGTCTAGAAAAATTTAAATAAAAAAAAACAAAACAGAGATTGTTCAAGCCATTTTTAATAATCAAATATCAAGTCACAGAGCAAACACATCACAAAAAAAGAAAATAGAAATGAAAACTAGCACTAGTGACCAGTTGTCACATTTCACTGAGAGAAAAGATTACAACAGTGGAAGGATAACCTCTGAGACAAAAACGTAAAGAGCAGGCAGCCAAAGAAAATCAAAAAACAAGTTTGATTTCTTCAGCCCAATTTGAGCTTCCATTTTACTTCTGGTGTTTGACCATTATAAATCATATTATAGTACAAAACCACTTGATTCAAGTGTCATTGTCAAATTATTTTTGCTCTCTGGGATTTTCTTCTTATCAGAAGGTGAAATATCATGAGGAAATATTCAGTCTTTTCTTTGTTTTTCATTTATTAATGCTTTAATTTATGTGGATTTGTGAACTGCCCATCAGTTCTGTTGACTAAGGAGATTCAGCAGAAGTGTCAATCACCAAAGTCAGTTAAGCAGTTTCTGAGATATTGCCCTGCACAAACACCCGCAGCTCTGCAGCTCTTCCTGGAAAACGGAGGAAAAATAACTCGTTATCACGGGAAAACGGGGGAAATAAAATATATGCATGTATGACCCTTTAGGGCTTCCGTAGATAACCATGAGTGCTTGACTGTGATTAGTGATTAGTCTGATGATTTTGTTGATTGCTGAATAATGTTTTCTTTTTTTTACTTCCCTTCTTTCATACTTTCACAAACCAAGCTCAAAAAACGTAAAAGCTGTGATTGTGACACAATGTCATGTGATTTCAACCTACTGAGGAACAATTGAGGCATTTTCTTTTCCTTTCTTTTGCTGATTATTCACCAAATTTAATGAAACATATTCATATTCCCACCCCCACCCCCCACTTGTCCCTGCTCAACTAAACTCACTTCAAAAAAAACATGTATTCATTCACTTTTTCTTTCCCTTGTCTGTTTTTCACCATCAGTATGTGACTCCATCCCCCGCTTGCTTGGGCACTCTCTCTCTTAAAACATTTTTCCACTTTCTGTTCAGTCATCCATCTGCAGTGAGGGACTGAAGAGCTGATCAGAGAACAGAGTGGTCTTGGGGGGTGGGGTGGGGGGATGAATTACAACAGAATCTAAACCCTTTGGAAAGGAAAGGAGAGGCTGCCTCTGTCTCCTAGTTTTGTTTTTTGTTTGTTCGTCTGTATCACCGCCCCACCATCGATTTCTCTCCTTCCTTCACAGTATATTTATCCTGCATTTCAGGAAATGTGCCCATGCTCCCTCCCTATACCAACCTTCAAAGACATCTTTATCAAACTAACTCTTACACTAATTCCTCATAAATTCTGAGTATTTATGACTTTTCAATCTAACAGCTACAAGAAATATTTTATTATGGCTTTTAACACTATTTCTTTTTTATATTGGCACACTGGAGCTTGATTCTCATGAATGCCAAAACATGAAACTGCAAAAACGTATTTAAAATAATAATGTATGTTGTTAATAATGCTATTAAATAGTGACTGGAGAGGAGGTGCTTTAGAGGCAACATTAACAACTCATCAGGTTCGATACTGTAGGTGATGACAATCGAGGCAGAGGGAGACACGGCAGAGAGAGAACAGCTACTGCAGAAACCACATACAGGAAAGGTGGCAAAACAAGTGGGATCTGGAAAACAAAGTGGTTTTCTGTGTTAGAGACAATGAAGCTAGCATAACTAAGAAATTCAAATTCATTTCAGTTCAAAAGAGATGCTCTGAAGGTGATGAAACTCGCTGGACAAAGTGAAGCTGGGAGCAGAATTCTTTCAAAGGAGCACAAAAGCCACAGAGAAGCTCAGATCTACCCAACAACAAACTTATCCCATACAGATGCAGCGCGTGAAGACCTGAAGATCAAACAGAATTGTATAACAAGGGAGAACTCAACCTTTCTTATATCTTTAGAGGTACTGCAGGAGGCGTGTTTGATCTGGAGCCATTTGCTTCTCTTATTTTTATTTGATCATTATTATTATTATTATATTAGTAGTAGTACATACATTGTTGATCTTGTTACATTGTTAGCATGAAAAGCAGATTAAACATGAATGTAAAGAATATATATAGCTAAACAAAACAAAGCATAATTTTAATTATTTACTCTCAGCTATGATCCCTCCAAAATGTTCATCCTGTGCAGAGTCTGCTGATTGACAACTGAGCAGCAGACCAGAGTAACCACAGGGGAAGTTACCATGTTAGTGGCTGTTCTCTGGCCATCCATGAACAGAAAGTTCCACAGAATAGAGTACAACACTATTCCCTCAAAAAACACCACGCTTGACCCAAGATTGAAAAAGCTGGCCTTTAATGAAAACAGAGCGGCTGATGAAACGCTTCAGAGGATTGCTGCAGCAGCAGCAAGACATGGCCAGCTAACCCCACTGCCAGGGGGCCAAGAGGGAGAAGAGGCAACAGAGAATGAACAAGAGGAGCCACTATCATCTGTAGTTTGGAGCTTCCTTGAAAACAAGCAGCTGGAGATTCTTCTAGAATGAATCCCTCAGCAGATGCATTCCTGGAAGTGAGCTTTTATCTTGAGGAGCCTCTTCCAGAGAAGTGCAGATCCTCTGAGCTGGTGGGAGACCAAAGTTTTGGTGTACCCATGTCATACATGTCTTGTAGCAACATCAGTCCCCTCAAAGAGAATTTTCTCCAAAACAGGGCAGATCATAAGAGACAGAGACAGAGAAACAGCATCAGTCCCTCAAAGCTGAGGCATCTGTTTTTTCTTAATGCTCAATCTGCGCTAAAGCCAAGCTAAGACTCTTACCCAGATCCCTTTTTTTTGCTCCTTCTTTTACATTTTTATTTATAGTTTGTTCTGTGAATCTCTAAGCTTCTCTATGTTATTTCATTGTAAATATTTAAGTTTATAAATATTATACACAATGATCACAAAGATCATTTTGATAAGTTGATATAGCAGGATTTTTTTTGTACTTATTTTTGTAGAGGAAAGAAAATGCAGAATTCTGTTCCATGTTGAATATATAAGCCACATAAAAAAATATCTGATTCAGTGTATGTCTTGTTCAATCATAATATGCAGTATTTTACACATAAGTTTGCATTATTTTTCATAATAAATTAGCTCTTAAGAAAGCTGGAAATCCCATCGCTACGAGGCAGTGCGTTGGTCCATTTGCTAAATTAAAAGCTAGCAACAGTCAACAACCATGAGAATATTGAAGTCACCCACAGGAAATCTGAAACACACACAGGAACTCAAGATAAGCACCAGCAGGGTCCACTACCACTAACAAAATTGGATTTTCTGATTTCCAGTTTGGGAGGGTTAGACTAAGTGTGACTACACAATTAATTTCTATATTTTTAGTCAGATGGTCTTCACATCTTTCCAAGGGAGGATTATGTATCGCTGGACCTCTACACAGCTGCTGCTGTGGAATTCCTGTGTTCTTGACGCAGTAGCTTCTTCATTGAGACTATTCCAGAGGTTAAAATCTGAAAGGCAGAGAAACACAGCAGTAATGAGCATTGAAGGGTTTCAATTTGTATAATTTTGTTAGCTATTTTCTCCTCTATATTAATTAACTGTGAATGAATCATTTCCTGTGAAGGATGGATTTTGTACATTTGGCGCTGCTTGTTGAGGTGGAACTGAGGTAATTGGAAGATCAGTAGATCTCTTCTGCATGTCCCTCATCAGCACTGCACCTTCAGCAGTTGGTCATCACATGGATGCTCTGCTTTGCTTGGCTGCAGACGGTTTTAAATCTTGGCTCGAGCGGTGTGGACAGTGACAGGGTTGCAGACATGTTGGGTCCCAACAGTTTTGCTGTTACATTAGTGGTATTGTTCAGTATTTCCTGAGTTGTTTGTAGCAAAATTTTAACCAGTGGAATGTGATCAGAAATTGTTTTCTTGTCAAGAGTTTTTGTTTTCTTTGTCTGCAAGCTCAGTGACTTGCAAATCAGCCTTATGATAGTGTGGTATCAAGGCAGCTTAACCCTGCCCTCTTCTTGTAATATACCACTTCTCCTTCCACCCTGGTCCACTTCTTCTTTTCCATGCCACCCCCTTACCTTTTTGCATCGGCATCATCTGATCATTCTTTTCTGATGGAAGAAGAAGGGTCAGTATCTGAAAATCATGAGTGAGCAGCGTTCAAGTGGAACCATGCTGTTCCAGCAGTATCTAGTTAAGATGCCCTAATGTGTGAATGGTTAGTTCAAAGACTGACAAAAAAAAACACCCATTGTCCTTTTATCTCCCTACCAGACTTTCACAAGCATTTTTCAATTTGTGATGCAAGACAAGGCAAGTTTATTTGCATAGCACATTTCATACACAAAGGCTACTCAAAGTACTTTACAAAGGCTTTAAGATTAAGTAAATTAAATTTAAAAAAATGCAGAGAAATACATCAAATGCATGATGGTATCCAACATTCTCCACTCAGTACCCTGCAGCAGGAAGATGTTTTTTGCTTTTTTCGTTTTTTCCACACTTCATCTATGTTCAATTTCAGGTTTCAACTTTGCAAATAATTGGCTGGCTGGTCAAATTCAAGAAATAGCCAAGGTAGTTTCAGAACAGCTGTGTCCAAGCCAGAATCTCCACATATTGTCTTCGTGTTGTTGGTGGCAGTGTGTCAACAAATACAGCGAGCAGGATAACCCAAAGAGGAAACTGCAATGTTTAGCAATGGGTTTGAGGCAGAGGGGAGAGGCTGCCAGGAAAAAAATATTGAAAGAACCAAGAAACCTGGAAGCTGAGGGGAAGTAAACAGATGATTTGAACAAATGAGCAACCCAGTGTAGTGAAACAGATGGACTGGCAAGGGAAAAAGTAGAGGCGGGAGCTGAAGAGAAGAATTTGGCAACAATTAGGAAAAAACATGGGTTAAAAAAAACACAGGTGGAGCCATTAAAGAGTACAAGAACTGAAAAAGGAAACCCGGGACAGAGACTGAGCAAAGAGAAGACCAAAGGAAACTCAAACACCCCAACAGAAACGTACACCCTAACAGTATGCTAAATGAATTTTAGTAATTTCTGCAAGTTGTACAGTATATGCGAATGGAGATTCCACCATCAAGCAGGGAGAATTAGCCGTTTGCACTGTTTAAGGTTTATTCAGAATCTCAAGGCAACACTTAAACACCATGATTATCGTTTTCTTTAACCTTCACTGTTGTGGCGAGAATAAGGCATTCGGCAAAGTTGGACAGTCTTTGTAACTCAAAAAAATAAATATATTTCAGACCCATACAAGCATGCTCAAGAGAATCCCAAAAATGTCAGCCTTTGTACTTTTATTATGTCCTTTTTATTGTGAGGCTTCTCAGTAATGTGTGTTTTGAGGTGTATACTCTCATCTTATCATGGACTGTCAGGTCCTGGGACTTTTTTCATCTGAACTGGATTAGTCAGGCAGTGATGCACATTGTGACAGCATGTTTGTGTGTAACATTATCTTGCTCCAAATAAACCGTTGCCCAGAAATTTGGAATAAAATCTTTTTTTTATTCATAGATAACTTGCCTGAAAACAAAATTTTTCCAGCTTAACGAGCAGCAGTGTACTCCCCTGACATCACATTATGTGATGTAATTGTACTGATAAATCTCAAAACATTACATTTATCCAAGGCGAGTTCCAACAGAGGAATAATATCAAGTCACAGTAATATAGTAAATTACAAAGAAAGTGCAGCTAAATCAGATGAGCGCAGTATACAAGCAGCTAGGACACTATTCAAGTGCAGGTTGGGGAGTTAAATTGAGAATACAGCCGACGAAAGAAGGGATCTTTTGAACAGAAGAGTTTAAAAGCTTCTTGAACATAGATGGGCACAACTCTTGCCTTTTATCTACTGGTAGCTTGGTCCACCATTGAGGAACCATTGTGGAAAACAGTGTCGACTGAGATCCCATTGTGTGAAAGGGGGATAAGGCTAATCACTGTTCTTCTGATCAGCACTACACGTGAAGGGGTGTAATATAGGCAGGGACAGACCCCAAGATCACCTTGTGGGTGATTGCCAGCAACTCGGGTCTTATTTGGGCTGCCACAGGTAGCCAGTGTAGCTCAGTGAGCAGAGGTGTGACGTGAACTCTTCTGGGCTGATTAAAGACCAGACGGACAGTTGCATTCTCGATCTTTTGTACAGGTTTTATTGCACAAGCTGGAAGTCTAGCTAGCTAGCCTAGCTTCAGTAATCGAAGCAGGATAAGACCACAGCCTGTTCCAGGAGTTTCATGTTGAGTCTGGTAAGGTATTAGTTTTTTGTATGTTGTTGAGTGCAAAGTGACAAAACTGGGATACTGAAGCCACATGGTCAGGGAAGGATGATGAGATCCATCCATCCATCCATCCATCCATCCATTCATCCATCTTCCTCCGCTTATCCGGACCAGGTCGCAGGGGCAGCAGCCTGAGCAGTGACACCCAGACTTCCCTCTCCCCAGACACCTCCTCTAGCTCCTCCAGGAGGATGCCAAGGTGTTCCCAGGCCAGCCAAGCGACATAGTCACCCCAGCGTGTCCTGGGTCTTCCTCTGGGTCTCCTTCCAGCAGGACAGGCCTGGAACACCTCCCGAGGGAGGCGTCCAGGGGGCATCCGATACAGATGCCCGAGCCACCTCATGATCCATGAGATCCATGTTCTTAATAACATTCATATGAGAGACAGCAGCAAACCATCAAACATAAAGTACATCTTACAAATAAAATGTAACAAAAATAAATGTAACACACCATAAAATTATGAATAAAAATAAACATATATTGCCCACACACATAAAGAACCCCATTATGAACACCTATTAAATAATTACATGAATAAATGAAAATTAAACTAAGCACAAAAAGTAAGAAAATTGGTATTTGGTAGATTATTTGTTTTGTTGTCACAGTGCTTTGTGGCATTGAATCTTATACATTTAAAAATGGAACCACAATTTTAAGGAACATGCTTTTGTGTCCAAAGGATGGCTTTGGTGATGAAGAAGATGAAGAGGACACAGGCAGAACAGAGGATGAAGAAATGGAAGGTGTTGGGATTGTGTTCTTTTATCTGCTTCTCCAAATAAATAACCAAAAAATAGAATTACATGTCAATTCAAGCTTTATTAATATAATGTACAATATTCATTCAGCCGAAGGTCCATTCGTCTGACACCACCAAGGGATGTCAGAGAAAGAACAAAGAACAGTGATTTTTCTCAGTTCTTATACTCAAAAAGGAGGAGTTTTGGTTTTTTTATGGATGTGCATTCCTACGATAGCTTCATTAGAGGTTGGGGGATAGTACCTCAATCTGTAATGTTTTGAGTTATCTATTCCTGCCCATTGCTCCACCTAAACAATGAGAGACACAACTTTAAGCAGTCCAAGCAGACAGAACTTGTATAAAAAAACAGGATAGACTCTGCCCTAAGAGTAACAGAAAATATTCAATGTATTAATCAAATATTAACAAAGGTGAAAAAGGAAGGGGTGTTGTGCAGTTTTCAGAGTAGGGTTGAGACAGGATCTCTGTGATCAGGAGGTGCTTCTACAGCTAATGTGATCAGGGAGAGAGGTATGAGAATACTTGGTGTGTTATGTGGTAGGATAGTAGACTAGAAGACTTGGTGGTGGAATGATGAAGTGCAGGAGTTTGTACAGAGAAAGAGGTTAGCTAAAAAGATGTGGGACACTGAGCGAACAAAAGAAAGTAGACAGGAATACAGGGAGATAGATGCAGGGTAAGGTGAAAGTAGGGGTGGAAAAAGCCAAACAAAGGTCAGAAGATGATTTGTATTCTAGGTTGGGAGAATGATTTATACTGGTTGGCAAGCAAGAGGTTGGAAGGACATGCAGCAGGCTAGGGTGATAAAGGATAAAATGAAAATGAGGACAGGTGCCAGCAGTGTGATGGGAAGATGGAAAGAGTACTTCGAGCAGTGGATGAATGAGGATGATTGGAGACAACCAAGAGCAGACCAGGAGGTAGCAAGCATTAGCAAGGCTGAAGTGAGGAGGCCATTAAAGAGAAAGAAGAGTAGAGCCATACAATGGAGTTATGCGTGGAAGATAGACGAAGGGCAGAAGTGATTATTTCTGAACAACAGTACGGCTTTATCCTAAGAAATGGTAGA
Organism: Arrhamphus sclerolepis; assembly: GCA_037176975.1. Taxonomy (NCBI): domain Eukaryota; kingdom Metazoa; phylum Chordata; class Actinopteri; order Beloniformes; family Hemiramphidae; genus Arrhamphus; species Arrhamphus sclerolepis. The sequence goes on from JBAMYA010044750.1 coordinate 9,444, forward strand.
TGCAATATTTACTTTGAGGATGTTGATCGAGAAATACAGAGAAGGTTGGTGGGAGCTGCATTGTGGTATTATCTGAAGAAATCGGGGGTTGCAGAGAAGGATGTTAAAGTGGTGCAGGATATGTATGAGACTTGTAAGACAGAGGTGAGGTGTGCTGTTGGTGTGACAAAGGAGCTGCAGGTGGAGGTGGAACTGCATCAAGAACCAACTTTGACCCCTTCTTCAATTTAATTAAATTCAGTTTATTTAATTAGTGTTGCTTCTTGTTGCTATGGTGATGGATAGGTTGACAGATGTGGTTGCAGATGACATTCTAATCTGAATACGGCCTCAGGGGGTCACACGTCAGTGTCTGTTTGGGTCGGCTCCAAGGCTGGATAATGCAGAGGGCTGTGTCTGAAAGGGCTTCCGACATAAAACTAACCATGAGAATCACAAGACCCGTAAAACCCACATCAGCTGAGACCCAGGTTAACAAGACCGCCATCAGTGCCAATGGAAACTGGGCCACTGTGAGTGGAACAAGAGGATGAAGGCGTGTCCGTAATTACAAGGAACAAGGGTTCCTTGAAGAGTTGATGAATGAGGATGATGATAGGGAAGGAAGAGAAGAAGAGGTGACCGCTGGACCAGGAGGTAGAAAAAATTAGTAAGGCTGAAGTGCAGAGGGCATTGAAAAGGATAAAGAGGGGAAAGGAAGTTGGTCCTGATGAGATACCAGTGGAGGTATCCAAGGGTCTACCAGAGGTGCCAGTAGTTGTTGACCAGGACATTGAACAGGGTCAGGAGAGTGAGAGAATGTCTGAGCCATGGAGGTGACGCTGCTGCTGATCTGCAAGAACAAGGGAGATGTGCCGAGTTGTGGAAACTACAGAGGAATAAAGTTGATGAGCCATAGAATGACATGGGGATGGGTAGTGGAATTTAGACTGAAGGACAGAAGTGAGTCGTAAATGCAGAGATGAGGGAGAAAAACAAACAAAGCCATTTCAGACTTTGACCAAAGCAGTTTCTGCTCTGTGACAAGATCTGAACCCTGATTGAATTCATTTCCTGCAGACGTTGGAGGTGATGCTGTAGTACTTTATACAGTAGTAATCAAAGGAAGTTTTGACCTAAGTTGTGCTTTTAATCATTTCCATCAGGCTGAAAGCATTGTAAGTTGTTTTTGTTTGATTTTTGTTGTTTTTGTTTTTCTTTAAGTTTCTTTAGTGCCTAGAGGCAAGTTGTTGTAAATAGGCGCGATAGAAATAAACTAAATTAAATTTAAATTGATTAAGTTTGGTGATTCTAATAGTGAGAATTAGGTTATGCAAAGAACTCATGGAAATACATCAATGTTGTGACAGAGTGAAGATATGATGCAATGCTTTTGGGTTCCTTAGCAAGCCTAATTTATGAAATGGCATGACCCAAAGTTTGCATTTGAATTTCTTGATGAAGTATAGATGAAAGGCATTGATTCAGCGCAAGAGAAGGGACAAAGCACTGATGGTTGCATTGGTGGGGATCTTGTCTACTTCACCTGGAATTACTGGAGGAAGCTACGAGCACAGGGACGACTGGAGCAGCAGATCCACAAAGCTGCAGATGAGTGTGAATGCTGCTCGTTTACACGTCATGGTTCATGGTACTTTGGTAGCCTCTCTTCTTCTCCTAATCTGCTGACTGACATTTTTCATTTGGAGTTGTAATTCAGTACAATCATTCTGCTTTTTGGGGTGTAAAGGTCTATGCAAGCCTGAGTCCTGACAGCAACCATTCTAAAAAAAACTCTTAGTAAATGAATTCAAGCAAACCTTTAGGGTTGAATAGAAAGAAAATATTGATCCTATTCAAAGACTGAATTTAGCCATCTCTGGCAGTTGAGGTTGATGCCAGCTTGTGTGTTGTCTCTTATGATATGGAAGTTATAAACAGTTGGCCCATGCTTAGTAATGTACCATAGCAGCTTGGGATCAAAGTATATGTTAGATGTGGGGTGGTGGTTAAATGTAATTTCTGCTGGTTAATAGTCTCCACTGGAATTATCCCGACTATGGTATTAATTGGACGCAATGTTGAAGTGATTTCAAAACAATAAGGTACTTTAATAGCACCTCTCCAGTCCAGGAACTACTTAAGCTTTTACAACACAGTGCAGCTTTCTCAAACTGCCACACACAGAGACTCAAACACAGAGACATGGTTATTACATTGATTTATTTACTTGACTGAATTATTCCTAGAATTACTCCAATATTTCCTATAATTACTCTTATAAATGAAATGAAGTAATAGTTAACATGGAGCATAGGCAGAATTTATTATGACCAATTACCGTAAACAGCGTGTTTTCGGACTGAGTTGAGGAAATGGAGCAGCCTGAGGAATCCTATACAGACTCTGGGAGAGCATGTAGTCTCCATGCCGACAGATCCAGCTGAACCGAGATCCAGCGAACCGTTCTTGCTGCAAAGTGTTAGAGCTGACCACTTCACTGCTGTGGTGCCTGTCATAAAGATTACAGGAGAAGAACAGGAGAAGCAGAAACATAATCACAGAAGCTGCAGAAGGATAAGGGGAGAGAGACTATGCTGAAAGCACTGAAAGTTTTTATTTTATTTTATTAAAAGATTGGTGATTTTTGTAGTGGCAACTAAGTTTTGCACAGAGCTCAGGAAAATATATCAGTGTTGTGGGAAAGTGAAGATTTTAAGCAATGCAATGCTCTAGATAGATAGATAGATAGATAGATAGATAGATAGATAGATAGATAGATAGATAGATAGATAGATAGATAGAT
>JBAMYA010044751.1:0-12228 GCA_037176975.1 Arrhamphus sclerolepis
CCTTTTCATAAACTGTATAAAAAGACAGATTTTCTCACTGTTTGATATTAAATCAGACTAAACTTTTCCTGTTTTATTTCAGGATTACCATTTTTTTTTTTCCGTTAACTAAATGTCAGAATATCAGAGAGAGATTTCCATCCATCTTCTCTTTTTTGGCAGTGTTTTATGACTTGGGTCAAAGATTTTGGGTTTATACCAGAAGCTTCTCAATAGTTTGCTTTCAGTTCTGCTCACAAATAAAAATAATCTCTAAAATTCATTATTAATTATTCTGACATTTAACAAATAGAAATAATTGTGGTACTTCTAACTAACATGAAAAAGGAAAAGTTTATTCAGATTTCACATCTGACAGTGAAAAAGTGTGTCTTTTCTAATGACATAACTTCTGGTTTCAACTGTAGATATTAGCCAGCTGTTAGCATTAGTGGCTAATGGAGGTATAATAAGCCAGCAGGACACAGTTTATAACAGACTCACCCATGCTGTACTTGGCTTTGCATTTAGTTCTTTTCAGGATCTCAAACACCTGAAAGGGAACCAAAAGACACACAGTAACCTGAAGAACAGATTCATCAAAAATGTTCATTAATTAATAGTAAAAAACAAAACACAGTCAACTCATTTGAGCTGCGCAATTTATATCTAGCAGTAGATCTGCAGGTCTACTAGTTTAATCGTAGATACCTAGCAGCAGATCTGCTGGTCCTTCAGTTTGAAAGTGCATGCAGTAGACATTGAGCTCCGCTAGCGATAGCTCCTCAGGTCCTCCATTTTAAATGTAGAAATCTAGACAGAAGATCTGCAAGTCCTCCAGTTTAAACATAGAAATCTAGACAGAAGATCTGCTGGTCCTCCAGTTTAAATGTTGGCTTCCTCATGTCTAAGTTGTGCTGTACTCTCAGAGCTGCAGAAAAGAGATAGCAAAAACCTTCTAATCCTACTGACTGATAGTTAGCCATCATACTGCTGTCTATACTCACTAACTTGGGTATCTCAGGTTCAGTTCTTTCTTAGTTGTGATATATTTCTGGACATTCTTTTAAAATGTCATGGACAGGAAAAATGATCTAATTTCACCGTATTTCTACAGGGGTGCCTCAAGGCTCGATGCTTGGACCCTTTCTTTCTGCATTACACACCACTTCTCTGGGCCACATTATCCAATCACACGGCTTCTCATATCACTGCTGTGCAGATGATACACAACTCTACCTGCTATTCCCACAATCTCTGCACATACTTCAGCCTGTGTTAGCCAATGCCTGCCCATCTTTCAATCAGCCAGTATATAAATATGAACACTACGATTGTTATTCTTTTGAAGGTTACTGAGAACCTGGGTTGATCCATAATTTATTATGTAGAATATTGAATAAATTAATGATTTATCAGAATAGTATCGATATTACCTTTTTTTTAATCAAATCTGAAAATCAAGTTTCTAGTTATTTCTTTTTCATGGTCCATTTTCAGGGCTGTGGTATTACTAGTTCTCATGAGGAGCGTCTAGATCTGAACCAAGACTGGATCAGATCATCAGCTCAGCATACCATGTCATACTTGTGGTTTACTCACTGTTACCTCCAGCTGTACAAGACACAGTTCACATGACAGAAACGTGCGTTTGCAGGAAAAGCCGAGCCAAGGTTTGTTGGACTTACAATGGAACTCCTGGTTTTGCTGTCAAAGAAATTATCTTTGTCTGAGAGGTCGAACCTGGTGACACAAACAAAAAAACACATCTGCACATGTAAATATGTTCCTTTATTTCACTGCACATAGTGTTAGGGTTGCATATAAAACATCTCTTATGTAGATAGACAGTTTATATATGTATATAGCCTTCTCTTTTAATGTTTCCCTTACTTATTTTCTACATTATTTATCACAGTGCATGTGAGAGACAACAGCTGCCAGCAAAGTATTCCTTGTATATGTCTATGTACTGGGTGAATAAAGCTGATTCTGATTCCACCACGGCTTATATTCTTATGTAAAACCATAGCTATATTGCCCAATTTCTTTTATTACCCATATTTTATATAGCTATATTTTCCACTTGTTTGTTTGTGTATACATATGCCTATCATTTACCTTGGGGCATAAATGTATCTATCTATCTTTTACAGTTATTGCACTTGTTACAGTTACTGCTGTCACCAACATTATCATTGTATAAACACAAAAGAGTGCTGTTAAAAACTCTGTTCCAGTGTATGTATAAGGTTCATATTTTAATTTTGTGCTCAGAAATATTTTAAGATTTCAGTGAATTAAATCTTCAAATAAAATACATGCAGTAACTGATTTGCTTATGAAATTCTTTATTGATTTCATTCATGATACATCCTGGAAGTTTAGTGTTCTGGAAACTAAAAATCCCCAACAACCTTAGAAGAGGTAAGGTTTTCTCTGTCTACCCATGAGAGCAGGTTCTCACTAATATTTTCAAAGATTTCAAAATAGTCGCATGGTAAGTTTGAAAGAGAATCTCATCTGAAGCCACAGCACCCTCTTATGGCAGAACATAAACTTCTAACTTGATGATTGGCAGCTCTGTGGATTCTAAACAGCCAATAAATCAAGAGGAAGTTCGCTTATTCATTTTTTTTGTTCAAGATTTGTCTGGAATTTGTGAGATGATACTGCAAACAGAAACTGTGACCAAAGCTGATTTGTTTCAGAGACGTATGATTCCATGAATCTAGTGGAGTTTTTATAGATGTTACAGGTGTGCTTACAGGTGCTGTTTTTCCCTTGAGAAGGTGTGCGACAGGTGTTTGATGTTCTTTGGGTGGGAATCCTCAACATGAGGGTGGAGGGGCTCCAGAACTTTATCCACCAGAGAGTTGATCTTCTTCATCACACCACTGGACTGCTTCACTTCATACACCTGGAAATCCATATAATCTAAGTGAGACTAAGTCAGACTACACACCGAAACTGAAGTCAGGTTTAGACACCTGAAAACTAAAAAAAAAAAAAAAAACTAAGTCAGCTCTATACACCTGAATATCCAGACTTAAGTCAGGTTTGTACACCTGGAAATCCAGATAACCTAAGTCATACTTATACACACTGAAATCCAGATAACTGCAAGTCTGGTTTAGACACCTGAAAATCCAGATAAATTAAGTCAGGTTTATACACCAGGAGATCAAGATAATGTAAGTCAGGTTTATGCACCTTGAAATCTATCCATCCATCCATGTATCAACTCCTGCTCATCCAGTTTCGCATTGCAGGGGCAGCAGCCTGAGCTAAGAAGCCCAGAGCTCCCTGCCTCCAGCCACCTCCTCTAGCTCTTCCAGGGGAATACCTAGGTATCCCCAGACCAGCCAAGAGATATAATCAAATAAAATGGAGAGGACCTTCTAGAATTTTGGTCTATATTAGTACTAACTAGTTACTAACTACTAGTTAGTAGTAGTTAGTAATTTATAAAATGATATTAGACATAAAAGGAGAATGACAGATTATCCCCAAACATGAACTCTGCAAACATCAGCCTGCTGTTATAACCAGACATAGACTCCACACTCCCATCCAGCTTCACAATATCACTTATGAATGTCGACCTCAGAATAATTTGCAAAGCCCTCACTAAACAATTACAAACAATAACTCCTTTCATTATATATCAAGACCAAACAGCTTTTTTCAATTAAAGGTAGACAATCTTCCACACACACGCACGGATTAAGTAATATTATCGATTATTCTACTATTAATAGTTTGAAAACCATAATTATATGTCTAGATGCAGAAAAAGCATTTGATCTGGTAAATTAGAATTTTTTATTGGCATCTCTACATAAATTTGGATTTGGATCGCCATTCATTGACTAGATTGACTAGATAAAGATATTATATAGCTCGGGGTTTGTTAGGGTAAGTTGAACAGGATAGGTCTGAGTAACCCAGGAACATTTAACCCCGCTTCGTGATACAGGCCCCAGGAGATCAAAATAATGTAAATCAGGTTTATACACCAGGAGATCCAGATAACATAAGTCAAGTTTATACATCCTGAAATGCAGATAACATAGGTTAAGTTTATACACCAGGAGATCCAGATAACATAAGTCAGGTTTATCCACCAGAAGATCCACATAAAAGGTCAGACGTATAAACCTAGTTGCATAGATAAGTCAAGTTAGGCTTATAGAGCAGAAGAAGGTAATAGCTCAGCATAAAAAAGGATGTTTTTATGAAAGTGGTTAGAAGAAGGCTGATCAGAGGACAGTGAATTGTGCTCAGCATGAACAGATCTTGATAAAGGTGGTAACAACTGAAGAACTGACCTCTATGATCTGTAGCAGTCATAGGCTAACTTACTTTCTTGGTGGGCATCTTCAGCTTCATCAGTTCAGCCTCACGACAGAGAACGTTCCAGGGAGCATGAATCTTCACAAAGCCCACACCTGAAACTTTGGCCTGGAAACACAGAAGACACCTTAAAAAAATGGATCAATAAGTTCTAGTCTGGGTTGGTCAACGTGACCTCAAATGTACCAGACAAGGAATGCATGTCCAGCGCTGGTCTGGAAGGTTGGTTCTGATTCAGATCCTGTTTCTGATAATCTATTAAAATATCTGTACCGCATGTACCACATTTATTGATCAATAAATCTGACCAATCAGATGCCTGCATTTTTTTTGAGCTGCTTGACTGACAGCTAGCCATTAGCTCTGCAGTTGGCTTTGACAGTTACATCCTCTTTGCAACATGGTGCTGCATTGTTGAAGAAAAATGGGCTGTAGTACTCTACAGGTCACGTGACCTCATAGTTGGTCCAGTATATACAATCTATGTACTTGTCTGGTTGTAGTTACACCTACATCACATGCTTTCTTTTTGTGATTGGTGGATGTCTGTTTGATGATGAAAAAATTGTTGGTTCTATCAGTACATGTTTTTGCAAAGACTTTTTCAAATTGTAGAATTCTAAGCCTCTTCTGTTTTTTTTTTGTTTTTTGTTTTTTTTTGTCTGCTCAGAAAAAAAGACCTTATTTCTTACATAGGCAGCAAAGTAGTAAAGTGACTTTTTGGCAAAAAATGTATATAAAAAAAAAAGTCACTTTTTTGTTTAAAATATTCAACTTTTTTTTGATAAGAAATCAAGTTTTTTTTTTGCAAAACTTGCATCTTTTTCTTGTAAAGTTCCTGACATTTTTTCTACAACTGCACTTTATTTCTCTTAAATCATGCCATTTCTGTAATAAATTGTTTTTGTTTTGTTTTTTTCACTTAGTCAGAAGTGGAGCAGAAATGTATGGATGGATGATTTGTGGCGGTAAAAGTCCAATCTGCCTACATGGCGGACACTAAAGCACATCTCATCTCTGAGTCTGAATCAATGAGTTTTTTATTGCTCACCTGTCCACAGGTCGTATCTGAATTTTGCCACACATTAGCAAAACATCTGAAGTGGGTCACAGGAGAACGCAAAGTTCTTCACTGTAATGAATAAATAATAAAAACTAAAACTAGAGAGTCAAACAGGAATGATGACAATTCTGGCATTTACCACCACATATTTATATATTTATATATTTTATAGAATACAGAATGTGTATTTGTTTATTTCTGTACCACGTTATATATTTTTGTTCCTCTCCTCTGTCTGTCCTTCATCCTCTGTCCTGTCTCCCTCCTCATGTCTTCCTTTACTCAGCTGGCTCAAGGATCATGCTCTGGGTTTCTTGTTGCCTAGAGACAACTTGTTGTAACTATGCACTATATATATGAAAAAAAGGAATTGAATTGAAGAAGCTCAGGAGTCTGGCACACCAACTCCCCAGACTGACAGGCCAGAAACTGAAGAAGGAGACAGGAATGTGATGATCCATGTCTACACCTGGACCCACATCAAGAGTCAAGACTGAATGTCTGGAAACTGCACTGACATGTGGTTCACTACACGTCTTCAGTCGTGTTCCCTTTCAGGGGTGCACGTGCCCATCAGAAGTGTGTACACCACAATCTCTGGTGGTGCAGAGAGAGGAATTTCACTCCGAAACTTCCCTGTGGATGGTGATTGTTTAAAAAAGTCCCAGAGGAAAACTTTGGCCATCCTACAGTTGTCACCTTCAGTCATAGCACCAAATATCAGTGAGAAAACCTTCACAAGCTGGTCCATCTGACGTTCATGTAAGCAACAAAATGTGAAGTGAATAGTTTTTATTTGTGTTTCGGGGAAATTTAGAGGAATTGTTTTAGTAATATTTTAGAAGTTCATGCTTCAACCTGCTGTTGGACTGCAGCAGTCAGAGTACTGATGGATAACTGAACAAACACCTCTGAAAGACTCTTATGCTTCCATGTGTTCATGTCCAGAACCGTGCTTGGAAGAAACCAGCAGAAACACCTCAGAACCATTGTGAAGCACGGTGGTGGCGGTATGATGATGTGGGGACCATGACGACGGGTGATGACTGGCTGAAATGGAGTCATGTGACAGGACTACGATCCAAACACAGCAGCAGATCTACATGAGGAAAGCCAAAGTTCTGGAATGTTCTAGTCAAAGTCCGGACCTCAACCTGACTGAGATGCTGTGGTGGAACTTCAGGGAGCTGTGGAGAAGTGATAATCCAGAAACCTCAATGACCTGAAGCAACATTTGAAAGAAGAATGGACCAGAACTTCTCTGGAACAATTATAGTCAGAACCACAACTAAGAGGTCTTCCTGCTGAAGGAAGATTTATGAGCTCTTTAAGACTTCATCTTTGTTAAATCAACAGTAGCACAATCATCAAACTTCTACATTCTTGTTCATTTGAGGTTGGATTTATACTAAGAGCTACAAGAGCTGTTCTAACTCTGAGTCTGAATGGACTCTGCTGTGAACTCACTTCCTCGTCCTTCTCCAGCTCCAGCCCCATGTCTCTGAGCCTGCCCTCAAACTCCTCCCTCCTGAAGGCCTTCTCATCCTCGTGGTTGTTCACAGTTTCTCCCAGACGGCCCATTTCCACATCAGCAGGTGCTGCTGGTGTGGATGGCGAGGCATGGTGGAGCCTGGAAGGTTCCCGTCGACTTCGGGCTTTGTGGCGTAAGGTGCGGGTCAGGGCGTTGTCGGTGAGGCGGTGCACCGGCTGTCGGATGGAGCGGCCCCCACTGGGCTTCTTGAGGGGGTAAGTGAGGACGTAGTCAACCCGGCGCTGACCGTCTAAGAAGAAGAGGCCATGCTGGCAGCGGGTGTTCTCCTCGGGCGTCAGGGCCTTCAATAGCTGACATGGAGAGAAGAAGGAGGTTTAGGAGGCTGCTGATGGTGGTCCCAACAGAAGCTGCAACTCAGAAAAGTCAAAAGCGGACATAAAGGAGCAGTATGATCTCCGGATTTCCACTTCAATCAGTAAACGTTGACAACAGACAGAACCCAGGAAACAAGAGCTGAACGACATGATGACGACATTCAATGAAAACCAGCTATGAGTTTTTCAAACTGGTTTTACCATTCAGGACCACTTTGGCCACCAAATTAACATTTCACGTCCTACAGTTCTTACTGGCAGTCGCAGTCCCTCTTCTTACCACTATATACTGCAGTTCCTCTTCTGACCACTTTATGCCACAGTTCCTCAACTGACCACTACAGACTGAAGCTCTTCTACTGATCACTAGAGGTGGCAGTTCCTTTACTGACTGCAAGATGCTGCAGTTCTTCTTCTGACCACTAGAGACTGCGGTTCCTCTACTGACCACTCCAGGCTGCAGTTCTTCTTCTGACCACTAGAGGCTGCAGTTTCTCTACCGGCCACTGGAGACTGCAGTTCCTTTACAAAAGAAAAAATAATCTGCCTTGTTGTGCTGTTAACTGTACTAACTGACCTCCGTCACTAATGGTCACCTGTTGCCAGACATCTGGTCACTGGTCCAGAGTTTCCCCTGATTTCCTGTACACTCTGGGACAGAGATTTGTGATTTCTGTAAGTTGGCTTGCAGTTGCATGCCATAGTAGACGAAGCAGCTGCCGTGGACACCGTCACGCTTCCAAGAAATTCAGCGAGACATAAATAGTGTGTGAATTTTGGGCTATGTCATGACCTCACCCTACTACGTCTGGCTGCATTCTGAGAGACAATTTTTGCAGATCAAACTACAGAGGCCTCGCATACACCAATGGACCAGCACCAGGTTTAGACTGGAGCCAGGCTGCACCCACTTCCAGGCTCCTAAAATATGTCTTATTCTGACAAAGGGAGTGGAAACCACCCTGGAGAGGTGTTCCATGCATTTCCAACCTCCAGGTTGGAAATGCATGTTAGACCCAGGTTAGATCTAACAGGTTGGATCTAACAGGTTCCATGTTAGATCCAGGTTGATCTAGAAACACCTCACCAGTGTCCTAGAAAGAGGAGATTTGAGTTTCTCTGATCAGACTGCCGCCCTCACGACCTGGACCTGGAGATGTGGGGGTTAATGGATGGAGCTGATGAACCACCGTAGTCCCAGGTCCTGCTGACTCCTGCAGTGTGTCTCCCATCCCACAGTTCCATGTGACCACAGCTCTACACACTGCTCCTTGTCATAAAACAACCAAAAGATTTTGGGTTTATTTTTCTTCAGATTATATTAGCTAAATTGCCAGTGATTAAATGGACTTGATAACCTGACAGATACCTACACAACACTGGTCGTCATGGAGATATTAACAGAGTCATGAAGCTGTGGTTGAGATTGCTCTATAAACTTCATGAAACCGAGGTGGTGTAAAGTAATGTATTCTTACTGGACATTTTACGAGACTGTCCAGAACCAGTGTTCCCTAATGTACAGTGGGGCAAAAAAGTATTTAGTTAGCTACCAAGTGCAAGTTCTCCAACTTAAAAAGATGAGAGAGGCCTGTAATTTTCATCATAGGTATACCTCAACTATGAGAGACAAAATTAGAAAAAACAATCCAGAAAATCACATTGTCTGATTTTTAAAGAATTTATTTACAAATCATGGAGTACCTGAACATCTGCAGAACCAGTTCCTGCAGATGTTGCACTGAACCACCCTTCAGTCCCACAACTTTACTCCTGACCTGGAGAGGGCTGTCCAACCTTTTCTGACTGAGAAGCACCATCTGATTCTCATCCCTGTCACCTCACACAGAGTTGAAGATGACGGACACAGAAAGATGAAGTTAACAGTAGCGTTATGCAGTCTACTGAAAAATTACCGCAACTGCAATATTAACATTTTGAATTTCAAAAAAAACATACCATTCCGGTATCAATCGAATAGCTTTGATACCATGAAAATCATGAAATGAAAAACATTTCAGATCGTGAAATGAAAACATGAATCATGAACAACTGTGTCGTTCAATACCTATTTTTGATACCTTTCAGACTGCTTAACTGGTTAACTGCAGTGAATCATCACAGACCACTCCAATCCAATCCTGTGGTGACAAAGTGGCACCAGTTTCAAACCATCTGGAAACACTGCCAGTAACTGCGGTTTAGTCTGTAGTGGAGAGAATTGGTCTGTAAGATTTGTCAGTGCTTGTCCCTTGTGGTACCACAAGTGTTTTCTGCAGTCCATCATCGTGAGTTTTTAACAACAGTATCCTCTTTATCATGATGGTGGATTTATTGGGGTGTAAGTGAATTTTGGCTTCATTGGACTGTTGTCATCTGCTATGTGGAGGTATAGAAGTCCAGATATCTGGCTCTGTACCGGCCGACTGTCTGGTTCTGATCCAGATATCTTACTTGGTCCCGGCCAACTGTCTGCTTCTGTGACTAGCTGCTGTGGAAGTACTGTAAACAACTAAATATGATGTAAATGCTAAAGATGCTAATCAGAATTAGAATCAAGTTTATAGTCAAGTAGGTTTGCACTTACTAGGAATTTGATTTGGTGTGGTTGGTGCAGAGTATTAGAGTATATACAGTATCTTAAAAAAAATGACGAGCTGTAGTGTAAGCTGAATTCTATGAATGTTATAAATGTGCATAAATGCAATGATACTAATGCTCTGTTAGTTTTGATTGTGGAGGTCAGGTGTAAAACCCAGACTAAATTACTGAGAATTCTTATTTTCTGAAGCTGAACTTGACAAAACCCGAACTGGAATAACAGAAAGAAGATTTGAAGATTTTGACATCTATTACTGGTTCTGGTTCTCTGCATTAAAAACTAGTTAATAAGTATATGATAATTTATGTCTAATAGGTCATAAATGTAAGAAGGAAACTACTCTGTCTAATTTATCTTCTGAAAGCTCTAAAGTAATTTAAAGTTATTTACGATTCAGGCAATGTCAGCATTAATTGAACATTTTACCATGATTATTAAAAATAACATGTTCTTTTGATTTAGTTTTATTTTTTGTCTTCATAAATCACGAATAAGGTTTTAGTTTAAAAAATTTCCAAGTTGTAACTATTAAAACTGTATATATATTTGTGAATATTTAAAACAGGGCTAGGGTTAAAAAAAAAGTCGATGGTGGACATGGTCAAGAATTTGCTGTTAGAAGTTCTGAATGACTGTTTTGATTCATTTTTCAATGATTGCCCAGCCCTACTACCATTTATATCTAAAATAAAATCCTGTATTCTGAATTTTAATAAACTGATATTGAAAAAAGTATTGTTATTGGTTATCGGTTTTGTCATCGATATCAAAAACAATAGTCAGCCCTAAACATGTGCAACATCAGTGTGACTGATGACTGCTAAAACTGCAAGAACTATATAGTACTATGCAATAAAGCACTCTGTATATCAATAATATATTTGTCCAATCAGATGAAGCCTTACTACCTTAGATGCAAGCCTCCAAATTAACTGCCAGTGCAGATGCTAGTGATGATGCTAGGGAGCATGTTGAGAGAAGTCAGAGAACTGAAGGTTAACACTTTACAAAATGTTGCTGAATTACCATTTACTTATTACTTAATTATCAGAAAACAAACCAGGAAACAATCACTACTTAACCATTACTTAATCATCTAGTTGATAGGTTTTATAGGTTTATACTGTACAATTTCAGCCATTTGAGATGAAAGAAAAATCGACCATTGTAGCTCAAAAACGTAGATTGTAGGTCATAGACAGGAGCAAAGATGAAAGATAGAACCGTGTTTAAGACTGTAAAAATTGTACAGTGTGAACCCAGAATTAAGGAAAGTAATGCTTACCTAATGGTCAAGTCATCAAAACAAATGCTGCTTAGTTTCTAACTAGTTAGTTAGAAACTAAGCAGCATTTGTTTACCGATAACTAAGTGTTAATTAAGCAACATTTTCAGTACATTATTGTAAAGTGTTACCAGAAATGACACACTACAAACATATTTGTGGCTACCACTTGAGGAAACATGAGTAATCTCCGCAGTCAAAGGCAAAGCTACTCAACTTTTAATAAGGGCACAATAGTCAAACTGAAATAACTTTAAAGCGTTTAAATAAGAGAAGCCTCTGCATCGTTATTTGGCCAACAAACATTAAACAGAGAATTCAGCTTTGAGAATCTAATAAACAAGTTGCAGGGTTCACACAGTAGGATTTTTTTTTCTAAAGACTTTCTCGGCTCATGTGGCCTTTATTGAAAGCGGATAACAACAGGAAATTAGAGCAGAGAGAAGACAGAAACATGCAGAAAATTTTTAACGAGTCTGGAGTTGAGCTCGCTATGCCTCGTGCATGTTCTGCCTGCTTTACCCACTCGACTATGCAGCAGCCCCTCATGGTATGATTTTTACAGTCTTATCAGATTAATTCAAGTCACATTGAATGACATGAAATCTGTAGATAATTAATTTCCAGCTTGTTCTACTGAATGATTGAACATACGTTGAATTGTGGCTACAACAGAAATAAATCTGAGTGTATTTCAGGATTTAAACACAGTTTTGTTGCATTGTTAGCTGGCAGCTGCTAGTGCTAGTGCTAGTGCACAGATGACTGTGAAGTTAGCCTTGTAGGGAGGTTGGTGTGCTTTGAAAAGAAAAAAAAATCAAGAAAAAGAAGTGTCTGTCACATTCTCTTCGAGTTTCTCTGTTGTATCTGGTGCTGTTGTTGCTAGGTTACTGTGCTTTATAGACATGCTGATGTTTACTTTGTTGTGTGTTCTTTTTTTCCTACTTTTTGTGTCTGCATATATGCTGTGGTTTAGTGTCAAGATTGACAAAAAACCTTGAACTTTTATATGCAATTTGATCTTGCAGCGATTTCCTAGTGCAAAGGTGAGAGTGTGGGTGAAAGTGTCCTTCAGCC
>JBAMYA010044752.1:0-12226 GCA_037176975.1 Arrhamphus sclerolepis
TATCTATCTATCTATCTATCTATCTATCTATCTATCTATCTATCTATCTATCTATCTATCTATCTATCTATCTACACCCATCAACCCATCCATCCATCCATCCATCCATCCATCCATCCACCCATCAATCCATCCATCCACCCATCCTGTGCTTTTGCTAGTGTTACAAATAGCCCCAGTTCACCCATTTCATCAACATTCTGAGTGATTTTTCTTTTTCTATTGCTTCTTTATTTGCTTTCTCGACTAAACAGGAGCGCTATCCCACGACAGCTGTGTGCTCAGTAAAGCTGTGAACGGCAGGTGCTGTACATGGTGGCGTATTTGTGTGCGTTTCCTTTCACGCGTCACCAGTGGGCGCTTCCTCCTGCGCATAAAGCGCGCAGAGCCCGGGGATGAGCCCAGTGAGAGTGTCCGCTCACCGGCATCGCTGCTCTCGTCTCTGCGCCTGCAGGCAGCATCCTGTGGAGTACACGCAGAGGAGCTCCAGGAACATTCCGGTGTGCTGTGCATCGCCCCTCAGCCAGAAAATTCACTTTTAATGCTGGAATTGGAACAGATCTTTGCTAGTCCTGTCTTCAAACATCGAGGGAGAAAAATTGAAGGCTGTGCGCTTCCACTGTTGGACAAGAGAACATCCTCTTTTTGGTCCTTTTTTTCTTTTCTTTTCTTGTCTTTCTTTTTTTTTTGGCTTGTGAGAGGAGAAGAGTTGCAGTAAAATGTGCGCGAGGCAACAGATTTAACGGATATTTGATGATTTGATTATCATCAAAGCACGTTCATGAAGAGGAAAAAAATCAGCATTATAAGACCAGTAAGTGTTCCGTCAGGGATGGTCACTGCTTGCTTGTGTTTGAGGTATTTAGTGGCCTAATTGTACTGCATGCATGTTAAGAAATATGGGCTGATGAGACTGATGCGTTTGCTTTTCAGGGAAATATCAACTTAATGTGACTCAGGACCATAAAACTAGTCAAAATGTATTATCTTCTGGCAAGAAGCATTTATCTATATTTGCAAGAGGCCACTGGGTCAGTGTGTGCATTCTAATAGTGGTGGCAAGGCTCATGATGCTGTAAACTGTGATGCGAGGTCTTTCTGTGATTCTCAGTGTTGGGGCTCATTTCCTCCATCTAGGACAAAGTCCATATGGAACTACTCTGCTCTTACTGACAGCAACAGCACCAGTCCTGTCAAGAAACCTCTCAAACTTATTCAAACTACTTATCTAGCTTCTGACAAAAAAAAAAAAAAAGAAAAGAAAAAAGGAAAGTGAAATCACTGTTTTTAAGCCAGAAGCTTTGTGATGTAAAATGAACTGGAGATGTAAATAACAATATTACATTCAGGTATTTTTGTTTCTCTATCAAATCTCACAGTGTGGATGCCTGCAAGGTTTAGTAATTACTTGAACAGCTCACCTCAACTCTTCTTTATTCTGGAAAAACAAATATTTGCCCACCAGTGGTCTGCACACAAGTATTCCCTTTCTTTCCTGCCCAGACGGACCAAACAGTGAAAGAGAAAATGCAGCCGGCTGCATCTTCAAAGCAACCTACTATTCAGCAGGGTATTGCCATCATTCTCCCTACTATTCATGTTTATTTATAGATCCTTTGCACATATTTTGAGAATAACAAGCACTAGCCAGATGAGCAGTGAAATATGTCTTTGAAGCCATGCACTGAGATATTCTCTAATGCAGTAATATCCAGCATGGCAATGCAGGAGATGAGTTTGTACTGTATCACCCTTTGCTTTCAAAACCCTTTTTGATTGACCCAGACAGGCAATTACAGAAAGAGTGCAAAGAAGGCTGAGAGTCCCCTACCTCTCACCTCCAGCCCTGCTTTGCGGCTGTGTCTCTGATGAGAGTCTGGGGTTGTGCT
The DNA here is from genome assembly GCA_037176975.1 of Arrhamphus sclerolepis. Lineage (NCBI taxonomy): Eukaryota > Metazoa > Chordata > Actinopteri > Beloniformes > Hemiramphidae > Arrhamphus > Arrhamphus sclerolepis. The sequence goes on from JBAMYA010044752.1 coordinate 1,890, forward strand.
CGACTGACAATGGTGTTAAGAGATAGATAGCTGCTTCCTTCTCTTTAATGTGCACTTACTCTCCTGTCCAGGCATCAGCTGAGGGGTGCAGGAGTGTTTAACACTGCAGGGAGTCACAGGGGGAATTCTGATTTCTTCCAGGGATTCAGTGATTTCTCACGTGGAAATACACAGCTGTTAGTCTGCACAGCATCATGGCCAGATGTTTAGTCCTGCTGGGGTAATCAGGTTTAAAAAAACAAACAAACAAACCAAAAAAGAACAGCTTTCTGTTTGTGGAACAGCCTAAGTCAAGGTTCCTCCTCATCTTCATGCCTTTCACTGGACTGATACTTGAAAAGCAGAGCTCGGGGTTTTCAGTCATCGCTGAATGCTGTAATCCCACATTCAGACCTGACCTCCGCCACTGTTCTAACCTTGCTGTCTCATTGACATGTTAATCACGCTTGGCCTGTGGCTTTACCTTGGTTTTTATCTTTTCATTCTGCTTCAGTTAAAGTGAAAGAAGCATCCCAGCGATTAATATTCTTGCACCCAGTTCATTTGTGAATGTTAACACATTTTGGAACTAAGTCTGGGAGCTGGCAATTACATGAAACGACTTTTTATTTGAAACCTTAATGCACTGTTTGCTCTGGGATGCATCACTCACATGCAGATTAATGGTACTCTCAATACCAAATAACCACCCCTCATTTCTTTCTTCTTTTCATTATGCATGTTATGGCAGCCCAATTTGAAAAAAAAGCAAAACAACAACATTAATTATACTTTCAGTCATTTTGATTTTAATATGTTGTCTGTTTTTAGATTTTAAGGAATAAATAAACACAGGTCAGTCCATCAGAGTGTATTAGGAGGCATCTGTTGTTTGTGAATTCTTCATGGCAGCTGTGTGAGTCCACCCCGGTGGCAGCTCCTCGTCTCCCAGGTTCTCGTTCTGAATGATCTGATGGAGATGGCAGCCGATAGCCGTGAAGGCAAAAACAACATCAGAAAGAAAGCATCACATGCCGTGGATCCACACCTATTGTGCCACTGGTGTTAATTTTATTATATTTTCTTGCATAATCTACTGTGTCTGTGCTGCTTGTATACTGCATGTAATCTAAATGCAGACTCTGAGTGGTGCAGCCCTTTTATAAAAAGTCTCCTTTCTTCCCCACCTTATTAGATTCTTCAGCAATTATGCTACCCTCGGGGGGAGGATGGATGCCTTTAACCACCTCTTCTATCAATTATGTGCCAAGCAACAGCCCCACTAACCGAAAAGTCATCTCATTTACTCTGAAATGAGTTTAGCCACTGCCTTCCATTAGGTTTAGCCTGTGTGGAGGTGAAAGTGCGATGCCTCGCCACATCTGACAGGGCAATCTTTTACTCATCGTTTCAGAAAGGAAAGCTGAAGGAGGCAAACAAAATGCCACAACATCTTTTTCGCTACAAATCCCAGAGGGAAGGAGTCACGTTAGTTTTCTGTGTCCAGAATATTGTATTCTTTTTTTTCTCAGATTTGTTAAAGCTCCGGGTTATTCTTGGATCTGCCATGGTTTACTCACATATTCTTTCTAAAGATTAGAAGTGTGAAAGTTTTGTTTTGCCTAAAAAGACATCTGCGTTTTCTTGAATTATATTTTTTCAAATTGAGTGAGACTTCAAATACCAGAGCAAATTAAGAAACCAAAAATTCCAATTTTGAAGTAGTTCTTAGGAAATGATGGCCATCGTTCACACACACACACACACACATAAAAGAAAAATAGTTCTATCACTGAGCAATTTTTTAAAAATATTTTGATACAAATATGCAAAATGATCAAAATGGAAAAATGATTGTAGGTTTACAAGCTGAAGAATGAAGCTGTGCTCTGGGATTAACATCCATTATATCTGCAGAGACAATGTGCCAGGGATTATGAAACTTTCAAAGAAATTCTTTCAAGGAGATTTTCTTCTCACGATCTTGAAGCTCGTAGGACTGAGGTCTGAAAGATCCAGAAAGCGGATGGCAGTTAACACTCCACTCAAACTGAAAAATGCAGCACACAGTTTTTTTTTTCCTTCTTAGACCGTGTAATCCAATGTGATGGGTTTTTCAAGTGGCAAAACGCCCCCCTAAATTTTGAAAGACACCAGGAAATCCACTCTGAATCTGGCTGTGTGTGCAATTATACAAGATGAGGAACAATTACTGGCACCAAGACAGTCAGACCAAGCCAGCGCTGGCCATTAAATCATGATTGAGCAAATGGTGCTATTTTCCCTTTCTGTAGTTTATTCTGTGCTTCACATGGGTCTAAAAGATTATGTAGCGTCAAATTACAATTCCAACAGAAAAAATGGAGATCCAAATGAGTGGTTAGTTTTTAGGTGCTAGCCATCTAATCTACACAACAGGGTTGTGTTGTAAGCATGAGGGATGTGTTGGTTTCTTAATCTTAAAAGACACAATTTTCTTCTGACTGTGATGTAGGTCAGAGCTCAAGTAAAGCCCCTCCTGTGCGCTGAATTACACTGTTAGAGCCTCCATTCGATTTCCGAATAAAAAATGCTTCGGTGTTGGTTTATTGAAATATCTTTGGCTTGAATGATAAACTACAGCATCCCTACCACAGTGATGCCAAGAGGAAACAGCGATGAATAAAAGTGTTCGTAACATTTTATTTTTTTACATTAACGGGAAATTTTAGCTGTCAGTTTTTTTATTTAATTGACTGCCAACAATTTCAGTGTTCTTTTTCATTTTATGGACGCTATATTTCACATTATAAATATGTTATATAAATTTATTGTCTGTAAGTGCTGGTGATCATATTTCTGCTTGCCTGTTCGGTGTTGTAAGGAAAAAAAAAATGCAGATGAGCAGACGAGCCATGTGTAGATGGAAGAAAAGAGCACAATGTTAAAGGCACGCTTAATTGACTCACGCTTAATTGACTCACGCTTAATTGACTCACGCTTAATTGACTCGATGTCGTTGCTTCCCCAAATCTTGAAAGAGAGATTTTAAAAAGAATGACCAGGACTGCTGTACCAGATGTTGGTGTGTCCCAGCTGTAAGAATCACAGTTCAGCACAGCTGGATATTTTGCTTCTGAAGGAAGATTACTTTCTTCATTACTTTTATTTTATTTTTATTCTTTTATTTTATTTAACTCAAATCAGCTAATCTAAAGTGTTTGTGTGTAACAAGGCATTGTTTAACAAGCAGATACATTCTAGTTCAGTGATGAAGCATTCAAATTCAAATTAAAGCATAATATAAAGACATTAGTGCATTTTATTGTCATGGTTTGAAATATTTATGGTTCCATATATCTGCTTTATAAACAAATATTCAAATAATGTGGTTGCATGGCCAGAAGGCAGCTGTCATTATCCATAATTTTCCATTCATTATCTCCAAATGACCATTGGTTTCTTATACTGCATCTCAGATGGGTTTTGTATTGGCCAAAATTTTATTTTTTTCATTCTATATCACAGAAAAACAGCAGCCTGATATTGAAAGAACAGTAGGGCCTCAGCTCAGTATGTCTGGGTGACAGCATGTGTTATTTTATGTAAGTGCTTGCGCTGCTACAAATTGGCATTTCTTTTTATTTTTTTCCTCATGTCCAATGGTAGTTTGAATTTTCCATCAAGCAGCCAGCTTACACTTGTCACTGTACATTTGCACTCTTGAGTCCCATCCTCACCGTGAAATTGTGTGATTACACATCCTCTAACTCTGAAATCCCAGCTATTTCTAGCTTTAGCCTCAATAAATATTTTCTAACTTGGCAGGATTCAAAATATAAATACATAACTTTTGAGTGAGGTTACCTATCTTCAGGGTGCCCCTCCTCTTTTAACTGAACTGAGGACTGTTTCACAGGCCCAGTAGATTAGGAAACTGAGCTTGGTGTATAAAATGATTGTGCATTGAAAAGGGTTACTTTGTAACAGCAGTATGGGATGACATTTTTATTTTTTATTTTTTTATTCACAGTATTTCTTATGTCAGTCAGCTGCTCAGTTTTCACTGTTTAAGCATTTGTCTTTCTTGTATTTCTTGTTGATCTCATGGAATGTGATATATATATTTTTTTAACGTAAAAAAAAAAAAAAAGAAAAAAAAAACTACTCACTTCTATTAGTACACCACTAAACATCCTGTTAAAATAAGAGCTGGTATTTTGTGGACAATGACAATACAGTCTGTCAGCAACCATTAATAATTAAGTGGAGAGAAAAGTATCTTTTGAGGTCAGTCATTCTCATCCTCACTTCTCTCTGAAGCTCCAGAAATGGGCTTGTTAGGCAGGATGAGAAACACAAACAGCAAAAGACAAGTCGCCCTTTTAGAAGCTGTTTCCTCTTCTGCGACACCTGAAAGTCACACGGCCAACATGTGTCCTTTGGTTTTTCTCTGCCGCTGTTCTTCCACCCATCACATCTCATTTTCTCGAGGTTGACTTTCTTTTCACATACACGGTAACGCAAACACAATAAGAACCAATTATGTAACTTAGCAGTGTAGTAATCATGTTTTTCTGCTGTTGAATGCTTGTCATATTTGGATCAAAACGTAACATTTTAATCACATCCATAATTACTTTCTCTTCAGATTAAATTCTTCTATTCAAGGGAGACTATTCCATATACAAGCAATTGGATGAGAGTCTTATTCGCCCTTGGCAACTAAAGATGATGTTACCATGGAAACAAATTGTTCTGCTATCAATCACTGGATGCCTTGCAGGTAAGACATTTTAGCACATTATTTTTCAGTCTTACGACATAATATGCAATTTGTTATCATGGCTTATGTCATCACCACATTTCTCAGATGAAATGTGCTTTCTTTAGTATATTTTACTCTATATTACAGATGAATATTATCGAGGTTGTCGTGTCTTTCTGTACTCTGACAGACTGAAAACATCTAAAAAGGGACAATATTTCCACTGGAATATACAACATATGCTTTTGTAATAAAGTTTAAAGGAATTAGATATGTCCTCAGAAAAATGTCCTGACCATTTATGTGTGTGTATATGTGTGTGTGTGTGTGTGTGTGTGTGTGTGTCTAAATTGTCCTGTTTTCCATTCTCTTCCTTCTGAGGCCACATGTCCACTGTACATGAGTACTTTCATGTGTAGTCGCAGCACTCCCCCCATTTCCTCTCATGGGTAGCATTTAGAGCATCCACATCTGAAGTTTATTTAAACCTTGCTATTTTGCTGCACTGAATAAATAAAAACAACAACTTTAACCAGGTTATCTCAGCAAATGACAGTTCTGTTCTCAGCTGGCTCCACCTGCATACAAGTCTGTTTCCTGCACCCACTTTCCTGATACGCAGGCATGGAGGGATCAGAAATTAATAGATAACCTACCATCCAAACCGCCATCAGCTTCTACTGTGTGTTTTTTAATAAAGATACAATGTTTTCATGTACTTTGTTTTAACTTTAACACTACTGCAATGGACAAAGGACAAACCTTCCATGGAGTGTTGCACAGAAGAGAACTATGTGTACTTGGATAACGCCCTTGCAGTCAGTTAGGGTTGAGTAAAACTCAACACTCTGGCGTACTGTCAGGATGCACTACCTTCCCAAGATCCCTTGCATAGGTGATGAACACCCCACCTCATTTTCATAAAAAGATTAACAAGATCAATGCAATGCAAATGATTTGTTTCATGCTATTGACACTGTCCATCAGCCTGCAAGTTTGTTTTTGGTTTGTTTTTAGAATTTTGAGTTCAAAATAATTGTTTACTTCCCCCTCCTGGTGTATTATGAATAAAGTTAGATATTTTATATACACACACATCTCTCTCTCTATCTATATATACATACATACACATATATGCATAAGAGAGATGCAAAATACAGCAGCTGCTAAGATACAATAAGAGCACAAACTGTTGTGTTGGAGTTGAACCTCTTCAGAAAGCATGCATCTAATCTAATTATTGCTGATGAATATCCAATCTGTCCTTATCAAATCTAACTTGGTGGACTTTATAAATAGTAAAATGGTGCTTCTACTGCATGTGATACACAAGACATGAACTGCAAACCTCTTAATTTCTTACTCACATTTTCAGGTTAGAACAGTGTCAGTGGTTATAGTTCTGTCAAACAAAAGGAAAAAAAAAAGTATGCTGAAAATTATCTTACCTGTGGCTTCCAGTTCAATTCTATTAATATACCATTTATTAAAACACAAGTTGTCTCATACACATTATTTCATCTATTTGAGTACATTTACTCGACTGTTGAAATTCAACCTCTATTTATTGTTACCTGTATCAAACATGTCAGCAAGATTTCACGTCCTGTTAGCCATCATGGTCAAATCAATGAGCTGTGTCTTAAAACAGCTGACAGCTAATTATGAGGGCAGCTCGCTGAGTGCCATGCCATTCAGGTAACTAGAGGTAATTAGAGAGAAAAGAAATATCTGTTGGAGCTCGCTTACGGCCCAAGAGAAGCAGAGAACAGTGAATTGCATGTCGACTCCTGGGTGAGGCCTAATTTGCCACCAAGAAATCAATAAAAAACCTTTTCATCTTGGTTGCTATGGAACAACATGTACTAAAACACAATGAACATTACCTTGGGAAAATTGGAACCAAAAATAATCTCAGTGCTGCCATTTTGAGCAATGTTATTTTCTTAATTGGAAAAGAAAAGAGCTGAGCTTTGTGATGAACATAATGCTTTGTTCAGTTCTGTTATATCCACTGTTAGGAAAAGTCAAACTACTTTCTTGTAGCACAGAGAACAATCTAAGAAATCATTGCCATGACAACACCCCCCTAAAAAAGCAATATAGTGTATATTCTGATATCAACCATAACCCAGTCATAAGCAGTGCAAGCTACTGTGTTTTCAATACATCTGGGAATCTGCATAACAACTAAATCTTCCATATAGGGATCCAGAGAGGAACATAATCATAAAAATAAATAATAGCAGGTTCTTTCTATAGAATAAATGTCACTGAGCCTCCAATATCCCAAGACCACAAGTTATTGCTCAAAACCATTTGGTATATGGCGTTCACAAATCTATCCCTCCAATTCAACAGATTTCCCCAGTTAAGCTAACATTTGTCACAGTTACATTAAACTATCGTGTATTTAAGCATAGTTACCCATTACAGCAGTAATTCAACAAAAGGTTCTAAACTCAAGAGTATGAAAGTGTATCTGGAAATCTCTTAAAGCGCATAGAGGTGATGCTCTACAGCAACATGGAATAACAGATTAGCACTGCAAGGACGCAAGAAAGAAACAGAATCCAAGCTACGTCCATGATCTGGTTCAATGGTTCCAAAGTAGTCCAAGCAAACGGACCCAAAAAGATTAAATCGAAGACACAAATCCAGTAGTCAGGCAGATATTTCAGAACAAGGCAGACGGCTTAAATTTACAAGTCCGTTCAAGGGCAGAGTACAGGGTCCAAAATTCAGTAATGCTGGTTCAAACTACAAGTCAGGGTTACAGTGCATACTTTCAGAAAGCAGCGCAATCTGGCAAAGGAAGAAATTTCCAGACTTGCATATGAAGACGAGAGAACAGGTGTGACTGATCAGAGTTGATTAGAAAACCAGTGGTGAGGTACTCTCAGGCAGAGAGGTAGTGAACAATGTGGAGACCATGACTAACACATGTGAACAGGAACACACAAAAGCACATGCGCCATACCCTCTACATATCTTCAGTCAAGTATTTTCTGATTAATTTTAAGGAAAACACGTTGCTCAAGACAAATCGTATCCTGATTTCTTAGACCAGATGGCAGCAGGTCACAAAAAGACAACAAAAGCCTGAGCGGCAGCAGACTAGATCTATAACTACTGCAGCTGTTTTGGGATAAATATCTTCTCTTACTTCCAGAAATCCAGATGACTCCATGCTGGACCTCATCCATGGATTTAGTTATTTCACTTGATTATAGTCTGACCTGCTCGCTTCCAGAAACAAATGAAAACAAAAACTAAAAGTTAATTTTACCTCTAATTCTATTTCATATCAGTTAGTTTTGCATTGTTAATTTTAGTTTTTAATTTAGTTTTCATTCTATAAAAAAAGTCATTTTTATTTTTTATTTCCGTTAACAGAATTATTTTTTAACTGTTTTAGTCTTAGTTTTCATTAACTATAATAACTCTGGTGCAGAACTTCAGTACATTCATAAAAATGTTTTAATTTATGTACCATAATCCGAATTTTAGTCGGATTCAAGATTCTGTTTCTGTGTGGTGTTAGAAAATGTGACCATTCAGACAGCTCTATTAAATTAACACAAGTTAGCTTACTTGTGATAAACGGGATATTTAGGAACATCAAGCCTTGTTGTCCTGGAACTGACTGGCTCCTCCCATCACCTGTCTAGAGTTGCAGGACTGTGAGCAATTTGGATCAGGAGCAGGTCAGCAAAAAGGAGAGGCTGAGACAGAATCCCTTTCCTCTGATGATAAACAGTGGAACTGCCTGAAAGAGTCAGCAGCTTTGACTGACTGATCCACACCTGTGGTGCACGTTGTGAAGATCAATATGTCTTCTTGCAGCAGCTGCAGAACTTCCTGACAGCTGCTGTCCGCTGTGAAACTCCCCCACTGCTACTTAGCTGATGATGATCACTGATGTTATGATTTTATTTAAGTCATTTCAGTTCATTCAGTATTTGCTTTTGTAGATGCCACTTTCACATATAATGATATTTTTTCTATCAATGATGTCATCAGCATCACTAATCTGAGATACAGTACTTCTTCCCTGGTACAAGCCAGCAACAGTTCCTTGATTTAATGTCATTTCAACTTCCTGTCATCTCTCTTTCCAGCCTCCTTCATTTCTTATTATCATATTACATTGCAGCATGTATTGGAATATTAATTCATTTATTGCACCATTTAGGTATTTATGTACTTTTAGCTTATATATTTTTGTAATTCCTTGTTTTCACAGGTTCAGTGCCCCATATTCAGCCACCAGCCTGTTCAATTTGCATGCATGTTGGACGTGATAGGCTACAGCATGAACTGTGAGGTGAGGAAGGGTCTTAAAAAGGGTGTATTTAACCTCTTCACTTGCACACATTCCACTTCAGTCATAACAGCTACTGGCATCCACCTGTCAGCAACCCACACCAATCACATGTTGGTGTGAGAGACAGAGATGGAATACAAAGACAGTGTTTGGGCTGTCAACAGTGTGGTGCCTCTGAAACTGTCAGATAAGACAATGCACCATATATCTGTGGAAACAATGAAGAGACCCTCACTGCTGTGACGGGAATGCCTGAAGAAAAATAAAAGCTTTTAGAACTGTAATCACAATATACAAGTGTATACAAAAACAGCATACATGATGTGAGTGAATGACAGGTACAATAGAGAAAGAAAGAAAGAAAGAAAGAAAGAAAGAAAGAAAGAAAGAAAGAAAGAAAGAAAGAAAGAAAGAAAGAAAGAAAGAGTGATTTTAATGCATAATCTCGCTAAAATGGTTATTTGCATAAAGCTGGCGTACTAAGTCTGATGCATTTTTATCATTCAGTCACAAATATTCACAGTACTATGTGTGTACTATGTATGATGGGTTTTTTGAGCGCCCCTCAATTTTTCATAGTTCAAAATAAAATAAAAAAAAGAGTTGCATCGATGCGTCACTGTAAAGACTGTAGCAGATTTTTAGATTCAGTTCCATTTATTTTTATAGCACCAAAGCAAGTTATCTCAAGGCAAAACTAGTTAGTTTAATCCAGCTCAGTTCAGTGCAATTAAAATTCAATTAAATCAGGTTAATTTTAATCTAGGTTATGTTGCTTCCAATTGAGTCTAATTCAGACTTTGTCTATAGCTCACAACATTTTCCTATGTGTGATATCAATACAATGGCTGGTTTCTTCGAATATTGCCATTTGATAAATTTTTACTGGTTGCTGTTTTGGGGACCTGGGAACAGCATTACAATCTGCCATTTCCGATCAGAAATATGTTAAATCAAAAGGAGGATGCTAAAGAGAATGGGAAGAATTTTTCATGCTTAAAGACTAGTAAGGGTGTAAAATGCCAACTGCCATTGGAAACAACTTTGATTGAACAATGAGTTTCTCACAAATCAGTCATAGTATTGCTTTGTATTAACTGCTATGTTAGAGAAGAAAACTGCTATCCACCAAAGGCAGTAAATCGAGTCCAATTTAACTTATCAGTCGCAAAACAGACACCTGGAAGCATATATACCTTAACATTTTAGGAGATAGATAGATAGATAGATAGATAGATAGATAGATAGATAGATAGATAGATAGATAGATAGATAGATAGATAG
>JBAMYA010044753.1:0-37199 GCA_037176975.1 Arrhamphus sclerolepis
CACTTATGTTCTGCAACGCCTGAGAAAACTAGGAAGTTATTCTGGGGGTTTTGTCATACAGCTGTTATATTTTGAAGAAAAAAAAGCTATGTAGAGATATTTGCATCTGGTTTAAATAAAATTAAGAATATTGATGGCAGCTGTGAAATATTTTTGATCTCTGTCCCATTCTTTCTTTGTTAACTTTATTTTTTTGAACACTCGCTTTTTCAGTTCAACATTCGAGGCGCCCGCAGTCTTCAGAACTGCTCAAAGTATTTCAAGGACATCATATTAGAGGTTCCCTGTCCGAAGACACACATTGTGTTGCCTCCCTTAAAAAATACACTTAAAGACAGAATACCTAATGTAGGACAGTCCGAGGAGCTTGCCAAAAAAAAAAAAAGGGTAAGCATGAGTGAAAATATGAGGGCAAAGTAAAATATACACAATTTTTTGTTTTAGATTTGTGCTTTTCTAATTATTTCATTTATTTAGATTTGCTCTCATATGGTATGTGGTCTACAAGAAAAATTTACTCTTAAGCGGAAAAAAATGCACACTTAGTTTGACACAGTGAGGACTCACCACATAGAAAAAAGTCCCATACTACAAGAGGCAGTTTAACATGTACACAGAAGAGCCCTAAAGTACAATAAAACTCAAATTAGTGTGACACGAATAAGCCAGAAGAAGCGTCCAAAGAAGGCATGGAGCAGGTAAAAGAAACCTCCCATGAACATGAAGAGGTACATGTAGGCCAAGAGTATGGCGGGAACCACTCCACAAATGCAAGGTAATCAAACAATTGATGTCCTTAAATTAAGTTATGTTTAATAATATTAAATGACACAGGGAAAAAGCATTGAACATTAAATTTATTTAATACTTGTTTGTTTGGGATCATTGTCTTACTGAAAGGTCCACCCTCCAGTCATCTTCATCTTCCTGGTAGAGGGAAGGAGATGTTTTTTTTTTTTTTTTTTTTTTTAAATCAAGAATGTTTCACCATTTCTTCAGTTATATGAAATCTGCCAATACCATGTGCTGAGAAACAGCCCCACACCATTATTTTCCCACCAAATTGCATTGTTGGTATGGTGTTTTTGGGGTGATGTGTAGTCCCATTTGTTCTGCAAACATGGTGTGTATTATGGCATCCAAAGAGTTCAATTTTGGTCTTATCTGACCAGACTATATTTTTCTAGTCTTTCGTGGGCTTGTTGAAATGTTGTGTTGCAAATCTTTAACATACTTTTTCTTCAGTATTGGAGTGGTGAGAGTACACATCTGCCCTTGGCTCTCAAACAACTAGTCTCATATCTCTTTTCACTCCTCTGTCAGAAATCTCGCAAGGAGCACCTGGTCGAGTCCGGTTTATGGTGAAATGAGGCTCTTTCTACTTTGGGGTTATGGCCGCAACAGTGGTCACTGGAACACTTGTACATCTAGAAATCCTGATGTAATCAATGTCATTTGTGATATTTTTTGCACACTTTTCCCCTTCATGTCTTGGTTTTCCATGCCTTTTTGCCCCTCCCTTTCTTCATGTGTTCAATACTTTTTCCCTTGTGTCATTTCATATTACATAACTTTGTTTATGGACAACTATTGTTTGATTTCTTTACATGTATGGATTGCATGGTTTATTACCAACACCTGGTGAAAATTTCATGTTGACTGCACCTTTAGAAATATATTTACTGAGAGAAATGGTGACGTGAAGTTTTATTTTACCCAGTGTATCTTTAGATTGCTTCACGCTTTCTCTCTCCTTCTCTCTATCTCCTTTAGGTTTATATTATACTTGCCTAAGGCACTCCTCAGCTCCTTTGTAAACCAGGGCATTTCTTCCATCAGAAACCGTGACTTTTCATCTCACTCCTTCTTCCTTTCCCCTGCCTTTTCTCCATGGCTGCAGGCTAAAAGTCCCCAGCTAGTTTGTCGGTCAGGTCCTCCATCCACTCCTTCCTTGGGCCAAGCCTATGGCTATGAGGAGGTTGACAATGGTGTGCTCCTCAAGAAACAGCCCCCTCCCACGGACACAAGCTTGGGACCAGCTCACTACAATCCTCCGATGGTAAAGATACACACGCACGCACACGATCACACACATGAGCACATACACGTATACACACACCTCTGTTGACGTTTCAATGCACATATATCAGAGTGTGATACATTCATTTGTGCAGACCTAATGTACCACTGAACCCCCACCTCACTGAGTTGGCCCAAAACCCATTTCCATAGCTAATGAATGCAGCTCCACTTTAAAGAAGCCACAGCACACCCATGCTCATCCATTTTACATGCCAACAAAGAGAGCCATTAGTAATTATTCTTGAAGCTATATTACAATATTCACTTAAAATAATTCACATTCCTGCTGGTCTGACTTTGAATTAAGTAATTTTTCATCTGTTAATGACCAGAGGAAGTCAACAGCGTCCTTGAGTGTTGGCTGAGGTTGTGTTGCAGGCATAGGGGCTTGCTGTGATTTAGGGATATCAGCAGTGCAGCCATCCAGGGTTTTTTTTTTTTTCTCATCTCAGCTTCTGTTGATCTCTCTTTGAAAGTTCAACCTTTGCTTCTCTCTGTGTCCTTTCCTCTGTTCCTTTATCTATTCCTTTCTTTAAACTAAAACACTACATGTTTGGCTGAGTTAAAAAAAAAAGTGGAGAGACGGAATTAAACGGTTGTCTGAGGACATAACTACAGTTATTTTCTATGTCTGTTTCTGAGAAATAACAAAAAAACGACATCTTAATATGTTTAATCCATTCACCTTTATAGTGTTATACTGCTTCTATGCTGATAAAGCATTGCTTGACAGCATCAGCAGATACAGGATATTCTGGTACAGGGTATCGGTTGGCCTTTATGGTGAAGATTTCTGTTGAACTGTAATAATGGTTTCACCAGTAGATATTTTCACATATTACTCTTTGCAGTATGAGATTATAACAGAGCTGGTCATATGGTAAGAATATGCTTTGTTGTATCAAAGAAACAGATAATCTAAATTAGTACCAAAGCAAACATTTAATTCGCAATCAATTCAATTCAAAAGAATTTTATTAAACCTCCCCGAAATGAAGATTCAGTAGTTGTCATGATTTGAGTCTCTTCATTGATTGTCTTCATTGTAGATGGTTATACAGGGATGCAAACAGCTTTTTTTTTTTTTCTGGGGTGGGCACCCTGTTAATAAATGACATATATAGGCCTAACTACCACTCTCTTTTTTGACCATACATGCATTTGCATCCGTGGTTATAGCTGTGGGCAGGAAGGATCTCCTGTAGCGGTCTGTATTCCAGTGGGTCTGAAGAAGCCTCTGACTGAAGACACATGGTTGTTGAATCACTGTGTTGTGCAGAGGAAGTTCAGGGTTGTTCCTGATGGTTTTCATTTAATGAATTATCCTTCTTTGATCAAACCGCTTCAGAGGCTCCAGATCAGTCCCTAGAACAGAGTCAGCCTTCTTTATCAGTTTGTTTAGTTTTCTTAAGTCTCTGGCTCTGATGCTGCTCCCCCAACAGATGACTGCAGATAAGACTGGAGTCTACAAAATAGACTTATAAGAGATATGCAACATCTGGCTGCAAACAGTTAAGGATCTAAGCTTTCTTAAGAAGAAAAGTCTGCTATGCCCCTTCTTATAAACAGCATCTATGTTGCGTCTCCAGTCCAGTCTGTTGTCCAGGTAAACACTGAGGCATTTGTACTACTCCATCACCTCTACTTCTTCCATGATGGAAATACTATATGACATAAACTTGGTTCTCCTAAAATCTACAGTCATAAAGATGAGATAATTGTTTCCACATCATACCACAAAGCGGTCCACCAGTTCTCTGTACTCAGCCTCTTGTCCATCACTGGTACACTCCACAGCTGCAGAGTCATCTTAATATTTCTGCAGATGACAGGACTCTGACTTGTACTTGAAGTCTGAGGTGACCTGTGTGAGGAGGAATGGTGAGTACAGTCCCCTGCGGTGCTCCTGTGCTGCTGACCACCTGCTGAAACCACTACCAGTCTCAAACTGTGGTCTGTTTACCAGGTAGTCAGTAATCCAGGTGATTGTGGAGGAATCCACCTGTGTCTTCTGGTGTTTCGTACGTAGCAAAGCAGACTGGATGTTGTTAAATGCTCTGGAGAAATTGAAGAACATGATCCTCACAGTGCTGTCTGATTTGTTCAGATGACTGGTTAGTTGAAACAGGTTTATGATGGTTGTCTTCAGCTCCAACCCCACAACGATAAGCAAACTGCAATGGGTCCTGGAAGGTGTTTGCTTACTTAGGTGGAACATTGAAAGTCTTTTTCAGACTTTCACCATGTGGAATGTTAGGACAATAAGTCTATAGTCATTAGGAGAAGACAGATGAAATCGTTTTGGTACTGGAACAAGGCAGGATGTCTTCCACAGCACCATAACCTTCTCCTGGTTCAGATTGAGGTTGAACAGTTGCTGTAGAATCCCACATAGTGGGTCAGCACAGGCTATCAGGACTCTGTGGCTGAAACCCATCTGGACCTGTAGCCTTGTTCCTTTTCAGTCTCTCCATCTTCCTTTTGACCTGACTTCTAGAGACAAGTGGGAGGGGAAGTGGACAGGGCCTCAGCACCTCCTGATGTGGTTGGGGACAGTGATGAAGCAGATACATGACTGAGCTGGAAGATGAGACAGCTGAGATGTTCCATGGAAACTGTGTGTCAAGGGAGGATGTAAGGTCTTTTTGGCTGGGAGCGGGAGAGGAGGATGCTGAGTTGGTTTCTGAACTGAACCTGTACCTCAGGTTTCTTGTGTTTATTTCAAACAGTTGTACAGTATCTGAGCTGGCGGACCCTGTTACCAGAGTGCTGCTGCTTAAATAGAGGGACAATGATTGGCACATGGAGCACAGGTGTGCCAATCTGTCCCTCACTGATGCTGTTTCCTGTTTACCGCTGCATCACCTCCTCTCTGCAGCTGAGCCTGCACCCCGCCACCACACAGATCCTCCTTCTGCATGAAGCCTGTGATGATCTTTACCCCTGACCACACATCTCTGACGTTGTTCTGCTGGAGCTTGTTCTTCAGCTGTCTCCTGTGGACCTCCTTGTTGCCTCTGATCTTGACTTTTGGTTGTTTTTGTACTGACCTCAATAACTCCCAGTCTCCCTCCCTGAAGTTCTTTTTTTCTTATTGAGAAGTTCTTCCAGGTCACTGGTGAGGCAGGATTTATTATTGGGAAAAGTCCTCACTATTCTGGTTGTGATGGTCTTGTCCACACAGAGGTTTATTTTAACACTCAGTCATGACATTGATGTCATTTCCATTTGTTTCACAGAGTGCATCCCAGTCTGTAGCTTCAAAACACCCCTGCATAGTTTTTTCAGCTTCCTGTGATCACCTCCTCACAGTCTTTGTCACAGGTTGCCTCTGAACGATGGGTTCATAGGTAGAAGAGAGAAAAAACAGATTATGATCTGCCTTGCTCAGAGCAAGTCATTCACAGCAGCTGTATGCTTGTCTTACATTTACATGAAACAAATCCAACGTTTTATTTTCTCTGGTAGAGCAGTTAAACTGCTGCAATGTTGGAAATGTGTCCGAGAAAGAGATGTGGTTCAAATCTCCATTGATGGCCAGGAACGTGCTGGGCTGTTGTGTCTGTAGCTTAGCAACGGAAGAGCTGATGACGTCACACGAAGCATTTGCTCCAGGTGATGGCAGGATGTAAACTGCTACTACATAACAATGGATGAACTCTCTCCGTAAATAATAAGGATGGAAACTCACAGCTATCAGTTCAATATCCGGGCTGCAGAAACAATGTTTCACAGTAGCATGTCTTTGGATTATAACATTTCTTATGAACAAGCACTGCTTCCCACCACACACACACTTTCTTTTCGACTGCTCCCTATTCAGGTTGGCCACAGCGGTGTGATCTGCATGACTGAGAGTTTTATGCCGGATGCCCTTCCTGACACATGACTTCTTGATAACTCTGAGCTGCTCTCACTCGTAAACAGCTCTCTCGTTGCGATGGTTATTTATCATAACAGGTGGTAAAAAATGAGAAGTAACCAAGAAAATCCCTCGAGCAGCACAGCACTCAATTCGGGATGAAAAATAATGCGAAGACCAATGTAGTCAATGAAGAAGACTTTGTTGAAAAACTTGAAAAATTTATTGATACAAAAAAGCCTAGCGAAACTGACGGAGCTATTGCAGCAAGCTGCCACCATGAGCCGGGCTATTCAAGAAAAAGTACAATTGCCATTTGTAAGTGGTCACTCAGTGACTCAGCTGAAAAGGGTTGCAACATTTAAATGATAAAGTATGACATTTTTCTGCGGTTCTCTGTCATGTACTGCAGTTTTCCAGGTTTCCACTGAAACGAAGAGTAATAGTATAAAGAAGTATGAATGGAACGTATTTAATACACACTTTAAAATGGAAGTTATTTATAAATTACTGCTTTGAAAAACACAGGCTGCACAAACTGTTTCAAAATTCCACAGCTTTTATTCCACAGGGATCTATAAAATTTCAGTTACTAAATCCTGACAGCCTTGAAAACATTTTTGAAAAGTGAAAACTTTACACAATACACAAATGGTTTTGGCATTTGTCTGATGAATGTTTGAAGAATTTGGTGTTTTTCTCTTTGCATCTCTCATTTTTACATGTATCGTATCATGAGCCTTAGGGAAATGAGAAAATATATCTTTGAAAAATGACAATGTTGAAAAACTGAAATTAAATTAAATCTTGTTCATATGAGAGGCATGACAAAAACAAGACAAAGACAGCAGGTTAATTCATTCTATTTAGTACAGTTTCTGTACATCACCCTGACTGATTTGAGAGATTTGAGGTTAGCTTGATTACAGTTTATTTTGAATTTGAGCTCACTAGCTAGATTAAATTAGCAGTTATTGGAGGAAACTTGCTTTAAATTAGCATTTTAGTTGTAATATAATTTTGTAATCCAAACATTGTTGAGATGGAGATTGGAAATGTGCACTCTTTCAAAAGACCATATATTTCCTCTCTGCGTTTCCTTCCACTTGTAACCCATATATCTGTCTGTCATGTATGACTGAATGGCATGTGGTCAAGTGCAAAGCCAATTTATTGTTAGATGGATTCACAGATTGTTATATTGTTTAGAACACAACAGCTGTGAATCAAACAGGAGATCATGTATTATTACTCTTTTACTCTACTCACCTTTTGTGTATATAGCTTAAACACAGTTGCTGTCAGACTGAGGAAGGCAGGACCAAGTCTGAGTGTTTGTTTGCATAGTCATAGAAGCCCTAACCCATCACCTGGCCAAATTAAACCCATGCTTGTTACTCAGAGATTTTTTTAACCTCTAGGTTTTGTTGCAGTCTCAGGGATATTTTCTTTTGATCTGCAAAAGAGGCTACAATATTGGCTAGAAATTAAAGACACCTAATGAGTACATGATATACATTCATTGACAGCAACACCAGCGGATTCATCCTGCAGGATTCTGCCCATAGATAAGCCCGATAAGATATTTTTTACTTTTTTTCTGGTTGCCTTTTTTTATTCTTTTTTAAATAATAATCACCTGCCATTCCATTTTATCAGTACTGAATTAATATGTTTATACCCTGTAGTTGCATTTTTGTTTTGAGAGCTTTAAAAGCTCACCTTTACATAAATGGGCAATTTCTGTCTCTAAGGTTGGTTCCAGCTGTGATACTATCATAATGAATGTGTCTGTATACAAGCTGAAACTTTCTTTTTAGCTTGTTAAATAGGGACAAACGGTAGGATCAGAAAATATCTTAAAAGAAGAGATTTAGAAATTAAGCAGTTTTGACGTTTGACTTTGAACATATTGGTGACAACCATTACCGTTATTATCCGTGTTTCATCACCTTTTTGTCTTTCTTTAATGTCTGTAAAAGAGATACAGACAGAAAGTTCAGTCACAGAGAGGATGGAATAGCATCATCTCAAGTCCATCCACTATATTTATGAGAAAATCTGAAAAAGTATCTCTAATACATGTTTGGTGACAGTAACAAGTAACACATTTCATGTGTTACAGTGAAAATCAACTGCTTCTATCTGAAAAGCTGGAGGAAGATGAAGCAAGCTGTAAAATGCAGAAAAATATGAAAGCTCAGAGGGCCTCACTTAGCTCTCTAATATACAGTGGCATTTGACTGAACTTCCCATTTCATTTAGCCCCAGCTTCATAGGCCTCAGTTATAGAAAAATAGACGTGTGAATAAGTCAGTTATATTCCCTAAATCTTTGTTCATTTAATTATCATCATCTCTTCGCTTTGCTTCGTTCTTTGTCATCAGTCACAGATGGGTTTTGGTCAGTATAAAGGAGTCCACTTTTTCAACCTGACAGGGAAGAGAGGTGACATCAAAGTGAATCATGGACAATATTACCCTGAGATGTGAGTGTCATCTGCATGATTGAAGCTCCGAAAGTACTCACTTTTACATTGTTGCAATTCCTGTAATTGTACCTTTTAAATGTGGTACACTTGGAGGTACCTCATCTAAAAGGTTTTCATACACAATTATTCTGTTTTAAGTCTCAAACCACATACTGTGGGTTAGCAGGTCCAGGGTGTATACTGCCTGTCATCTGGGTAGGCTCCGACCGTGTGATTGCGAAACAGAATACCACATACACTGAATGAATTATATCATCTTATATTTAAATGAATTCAGTTTAGAGATTAATTTAACTTTACCTACCTACTTACCTGTTATGAAGAATAACTCGCTGAATGAACTCTTCACCAAACCAAAAAAAAAAGGGCTAGGTTTTAAATCTTCTATAGCAACATCTATACTTAGTGGTAACTTGGGAATCATGCTAAACAATTGTGTAACATAGTTATTTTGAGATACTGATATTTGCTTTTGAATATCATGATCACAAATATGCATTCTGAAGCACAGATAAAGAACCACTGGGCTGATTAGATTACTTGCTCCAGGGCATCTAGTCTCAGATGTTTATTGCTGTTGAGTTCTTACTGAGGTGTGTGCTGAATAGAGCGCCTGTTTCAGTGAAGTGAAATATTACTTTGATACTACAGTTATGCTTGACATTTTTCACTTAGCTTTGCTGTTGATGGCCATGGAGGCTGGAGCTTACTAAGCACTTCTTTTTGGGTGGGCACATATCCAGTTCAGCTACTCATAAAAAAAAAATTTACTTAGTAACAGAAGGGGCGGTGTATATTTGCTAAATCCCAAAGTTTAGGTTTATAGTGAGAGGAAAAAGCTTTGGCACCTGCCTCCAGGTCAGAATTTTGACTTATTTTAAATAAGTAGAAGATGACCAAATTTGCATAAGGCAATAAAGGAACACCACATAAGATTGTACTCTTTGGCACCCTCTCTGGTTGGGAAATGCAAATGTGTTATTACAGTAAATATTGAAGTCAGCCACATTACCTCATTTCCCAGCTTCTATTACAAAATAAACTAGGAACCAGTGAGAAAACAAAGAACTTTAGTAATACAGCCGAATAATGAAGGTAAAAAAAAATATCTCTTACGAATCTAAAAGCAGCAACAGTCGGACGCCATCCAACCTGCTGTTTCGCTCAGCGGTCCAATATTGTATAGGAGCTTGCACCATTTCTCTCTCTTTCTTTTATTGGTCTTTTCTGACACATCTGACATTCCATTGTGTTGCTTTAAAAGAAATATGACACATATTCATCCATTCATGAACTTCCGCCTATCTGATTTTGGGTCACGAGGGCAGTATCTCGGACAAAGAGGCCCAGACCTCCCCCTTGCTGGCAACCTCCTCCAGCTCCTCCGGGAGAACACTGAGGCAATCCACAGCTAGCTGAGGGATAAAATGATCAGTCTTGCACAGGGCCTCTACCTGGATGTACTGTACATGCCTGAAACATCAGGGAGTTGTCCATGAGGCATCCTAACCAGATACCTGATCCAACTTAGTTGGCTCCTTTCCATGTGGAGGAGCAGCGACTTTACTCTGAGTCTCCCCCGTGTGACTAATCTTCTTGCCCTTTCTCTAAGGGGGAGTTCAGCCACTCTACGTAGGAAACTAATTTCAGCCTCTTGAATACACAATCTCATTCTTTCAATCATGACCCATAATTTATGAACATAGGTGAGGGTAGGGCAGGGTAATTCTGGTGTTGATTGAATCGCTTTGATACCATCGAGTATCGAAAAACTGCATTGTTTGCTAACTATTTTTGATACCTTCCACACACCACCACTGCTCTACTGTTTAACTGCTGTGTAGTGCCGGCGCCACCCAAGACTCTCTTCTCTGGCACTCCTACAAAGCCCTTACCAGAGAGACTGAGAAGTATGATTCCCCTATCATAGCAACACACCCTCCGGTCCCCCTTGAAAAGGGGAACCACTGCCCCAGTCCACCAACTTAGCATGGACATTGAGGGCATAGGAAATGCCCTCAATGTCCATGCTAAGTTGCAGAGACATGTTTACCAACACAGCCCTACAACATCTTTCTTCACCAACTGCCTTTTGTGACGCCCCTTTACCCCAACAGCATTGCTTTCCTTTGCAGGTTAAGTGAGCCAGTCAGTGGGACGAGCTGCACCTGGGCCTAAGGTGTGCTCTGCTCCCTTTAAAACAGCTCCTGCCAGTACTCGTGGGTCTCCCAGGCTTGGGCTGGGAGAACACTGAACTGATCAGGCTTGGCAGGTTTTGTTTAGTTTGTTGTGTAGGGGTTTTGTTAATAGAGCTTGTTTTTTTTTTTACATTACCTCCTTGTGTCTGCCGCCCTTTTTGTTATGGGCTTGAGCCAGTCCGTAATACTTTCTTACGAACATGGTGTTTATTATGGACAAACCATAACACAGAAGTCCAACAACAGAACACCACTAGTGTTCAGATCAGAGAGGCCATTTCTCCCAATCATGCCCTTCCAGGGAACTCTGTTACCCATTTGTGTCCCTCAGCAGAACAATAGAGTCCTCTTTAGAAGCACTTTCCAGTAACCCCGCTAAGGAGTCGAAGAGTATTGGGTACTGTGAACTGCTGTTTGGCATATAAGTGCAAGCAACAGTGAGAGCCTGTTCCCTGACCCAAAGAAGCAGGGAAGCTCACCTTTCGTCCACTGGGAAGAACCCTAATGTAAAGGTTCCCAGCCGGGGGGAAATAATCTCACTCTGGCTTGACACCTGTAACCATGGGCAACTCCAGAGTGGAACATGGTTCAGCCCCTCAAGGAGATTTGTTCCAGAACTTCTGTTGTGTGCTGAGGTGAGACCATCTTGTCAGTATCTCTCAACCTTATACATAAGCTCAGCCTCTTCCCCATCAGAGAGGTCACATTCCATGTCCCCACAGCCAGTTCCAATGACAGAGGGTTAGGGCACTAAGGCTCCTGCCCCACATGGCACCTAACTCGTATGGCCTCTCTTGCAGGTGTGGGGCCTGCTGGACGGATACATTTCGTTGCATATTAAGCAACACATTTTGATTTCCATTACCTTTAAAATTTCCAAAAAAAAAGGAAAAGGGCCCAGAATTCTCTATTTCACTTTTTGTGATAGGGCCTGACTTGTCCAGTTTATTCCTGTGTTTCTTGCACTCCGAATCTATTGGCTTCATCTCCTCTGCCAAGCATGGGCAAATTTGTTTTCCTATCATGTATACAAAGAAATACTGTATTTCTATTCAATAATTTGACCACTGTCAGTGTACCTTAAATATTTTTCAATTCAGTTCTATTTATCTCATCACACAGCTATCTGTTCTCTTTATTTGTGCTTTCAATTATGGAAAACAATTGCCACTGCTTCTGTCTACTGCAGAATTCCAGAAAGACCCTTTCATCATAAGGAACAGAAAGAGAGAACAGAGCTAATCACCCCTTGTTACCATGAACTGGTGTCCATCCAAGGGGAAAAGAAGGCAAGTATGGACATAACAACTTACTAAGCAGAGTAAACCCATCAGCTTTTCAGGTGTTACTGTGCCAGTGCCTGTAGAATTACGACTGCTGTGACACATACAGAGGTTAATGCCCTTGCTTTATAACATCAAATTGTACCTTAAGTTCATAGATAATAAAATACGATCACAATTTCCTACTTCATGGGCTGTTGGAAAATGTTATGGTTAAAAAAAGAAAATACTAAAACAAACAAAATCCAAGCATTTGAATGGTAAATTGAATTCAAGTTCCTTGGTAACTGTCAAAGACCTAACTGTTATTATTTTTTATACAATGTTATATCTCTGAACAACAGTACCAACAACACATTTAACAGAAAAACAGCTTGTCCCATTTCCCCTGTCCTTTGACTTAGATTGGGTCTCAAAAGGATTTTCAAACTGCACATTCAGTGAGTGCTAATAGAGCATAGAGCATGATTTAAGTGAGAACAGAGTCAAGGCAAGTAGGTAGGATTTACTGTGGATTTATTCAAGTACAGTCAATTAAAAATAAAATTGTTCACCCCCCCCCCTTTTTCTATGAAATTATGATTTATCAGTTTATTTTTATTGCCCATAGAGGGCAGTAAAAGTTAAGCTGCAGTCACAGACTGTTTGAGTGGGATGAACAGAGGGGAGCTACTCACCTGTCTATGATCTTGACTGTGTGAGAAAAGTAATGCCTTATTTCACTGATCATGGAGGATTAGAGTGGGTGAGGCAGAGTCTCAAAAATGCAGGACTACATTTCATCAGAGATGTTTTTGCAGGTGTCTGTATATGTTTTTTTTTAAATAGCTTTCTTTTTTTTTAAATCAAGGCACATTTTATCTTTTTTTTTCTTTTCTTTTCTCCCAGGTTCTAATTTATTTGTGTCTATTTATTTTGCTCTGTAGTATTCTATATGTATACTGAATACATGACTGTTTAATACATGCCCCCCCCCCCAAAAAAAAAAAAAATGTTAAATGGTTCGCACTTATATAGCATTTTACACCTGTCTTTCTACGGTGCCAAACCGCTTTACAGTGTAGACATTCAATAATTTGGGGTTTCTGAATTGACTTTGGTAGTTGTCTGACTTTGAATCAACACATTTGTCCTCTGTGTATTCTTTTTTTATGAGCACTATGCACTATTTAGACACCTCCCCCCACAATGAGCTACACCCCCATCCATCATCATTAATACCTGGCACTTCAACTCACATACATAGACTGACCAGATGGGTCATTTCCCACAGCAGGGACACTCAGAACAAACACCTTTACTCCCTGGAGCTCAGCAGCTAGTTGGCCTCTCAGGCTGTTTTGGTCCGAATCGCACCATTATTTCTGTTTTTCTTTGCAAATCCAAAACATAAGGAATTTTACAAACATAAGATTTTCGTATCTCTTTTTAAGTTCATTCTCAGTTCATGTTGTAAAAAATAGTAAATTCCATGGCAATGTTATCATGAAAAATATTATAATTGCACTTTTTTTTTAGAATCCAAGAAGCAGCTCAGCTCCTCGGAGGGAAAATGAGCAAAACTGAAGATACTTGGTTCAGTTATCTGACATTTTAGGATTTACTACTTTAAAGCTGGTCTACGTAAGATGTTCTTCTTTTCCTTTTGGCGGTTCCATTCAGGGGTCACCAAAGCAAATCATTTGTCTCCATCTAACCCTATCCTCTGCATCCTTTTCTCTCACATCTACTAACTTCATGCCCTCTTTTAGTACACCCATAAATCTCCTCTTTGGTCTTCCTCTAGACCTCCTGCCTGGCAGTTCCATCCTCCTCATCCTTCTACTGATATATTCACTATCCCTCCTCTCTGAGTTTCTCTCCAAGACACCTAACATGTTCTGTCTCTCTGATCTACTCATTCCTGATCCTGTCCATCCTCATCACTCCCAAAGAGAACCTTAACATTTTAACCTCTGCTACCTCCAAGTCTGCGTCAAGGTCTACAAAGAAACAGTCAGTTCCTGCAGAATCTTGCTGACTTTTTTGTCTTTTGTGATTTTTGTGATCAAAATGCTTGATTTTGCAGGGACTTTTCAACAAAATTGTGATGTATTTTTTGGAGATTTTTGTGTATTTTTACAGCAAGAAAATTGAAAATTTTTAAATTAAAGAAAAAATTGCAACTTAAAAAAAAAAATTAAATTAAAAAACAAGACGCACTCTCCATTTGAACAGATAATTGGCACTGAAAACCTGCCTCAAAACTGTAAACATAAAGTGCACATAAAATGCATGTTATTCAAATAAATTATTACTAAAACTTAAGTTCAATGTCTTAAGAAGACTGTCTTAAAAAATAGAACAAACTGAATTCTCTTGCAACTTTAATTTTACACAACTAGCTCAGTCTTTGTAGAAGATTGTTATTCAACTATTACTGCAATTTCTAAGAAGTAATTGGCTAACTGCAACATTGTTACAAAACAGTTTCTTCCTGTTTAATAATAGATTTGTAGAAAGCTTGGACATGATGACCAAGAAGATGTCTCTTTGTTGAGAATGTATAATAGTTCTGAAATTCAAACCACAGACAGTCTGTGGCAGTAAGTTAGGTTGGGTTAATGATGCAATTTTAAAGTGGAAAAGTGGATATCCAGCAAACATGTTCATTTGTGTTCCACCACAATGTTGAACAGTGTATAGAATAAATTACACCTACCCTTGTGCAAAGCCTTTGGAAATTGTTTACATGGTTTTCTGTGGTTATTTTTGTTGTTTTGACAGTGGTTTGCTTTCATACTTTCACAGATTGCTGTAACCCACATCTACTAACCGGATAGAGCCAGCATAATTAGTTCCTCTTCCAGAACTGTGGGACTTGTAGTTCTCTTTATTTCAGTTTGTGTACTGCTTAAAAAATCTTTGTTGCAGTACGCTAATGGCTTCTTTGTGAGTGCCCAAAAGTTGCAGCGATGTTGCGGTAAGTCAGAAAAATTGAAACCCACCACATATATTGTGGACTTAATTGAATTAATTATTGCGATGACAAGATTGCAAATTCCTTGAGGGAATACATAATGCAGTTCCATCTGACCTTCTCTGTACTTCTCTATCAACATCTTCAAAGCAAATGTTTCCTTTGCAGTACTCCTTTTTTTGTCATGATAATACTGGTGTTCACAAATTCTCACTTCTGCCCTTAGTCTAGCTTCCACGACTCTCTCTCATAACTTCATTGTATAGCTCATCAACTTTATTCCTCTGTAGCTGCCACAACTCTGATTATCTTTCTTTTTCTTTAAAATCGGCACCTGCACGCTTCTCCTCTACTCTTTAATCGCATCCTGTTATTCCCTAAGGTCCTGTTGAATGTTCCACTGAAAAACTTGACTGTCACATCTCCCAGACACTTCTGTACCTCCACAGGTGTATCATCAGGTCCAAGCGAGTTACCACTCTTCATCCTGTTCAATGCCCTCATCACTTCAGGTTTACTAATCTTTGCTGCCTCCTGGTCCACAACGTTCAGCTCTTCTTCTCTTGGTTCTCTTTTCATTTTCATTGTAGGGAGCCGAGATAAAGAAGGTGGGGGATTTGAAATACTTAGGTTCAACAGTCCAGAGCAATGGAAAAGGCAGAAAAGAGGTGAAGAAGCATGTAAAAGCTTATTTTACATAGATAGATGAATACAGAAGCTAACTGATGTATAGTGAAATTGTAAATCGTAGGAATGCTTTACACAATTGTACCCTATGGTGGCAGAGCTAAGTGAGTCTGTTGGTCGTTGGTAGCTAAACCCAACTTTCAGCAGTGCATCATGGGACCAGCTCACGCTGTGATTGTTTTATGAGCCAATCATCTTCTTGCAGAGTGGATGATGAGCTGCAGCTTGGCCATGTCCCTGGCTGTGGTTGCAGCAAACCAGACTGTTATGGAGGATGTGAGGATAGATTTGATGATGACAGTGTAGAAGTTCACCATCATCTTCTTCAGCTGCTGTAGGAGGACACAGCCTCTGCTGAGCCATGGTGATACAGTTGATGTTCTGCTCCTTATCCTAAGAATCCAGCAAGAGGGGGTTAGATTAGTGTGTGCTATTATTTCTGATTTCAGGACTCTGGAGATGTTAGAACTGGAGTGTGGGATATTTAGGAAAGCAAACAAAAAAAAGGATTGATGAAGTTCTGGTTTACATTTTTTCACAATTTATAAAACATCAAGTTTTATATATTTTATTTTTTATTTATTTTTGTCCTAAGACTTACATGCGCAGCGTGATCATTCAGCATGCTTAAGCTTGAGTTACACCTCTACAGCTGCATTAAATCGTCCCAATGAGCAATTGGCCTATTTGGTATTATTTCCACCAATGTATTTCTGTCTATTACCACTTCTCTGCCATTTTCAAACCAGATAGACAGATGGCAATATTTTCAGTAAAAGTAACAAATTTGTTTATTCCATTCCAATTCACCTAAGATCTTCTACATTTCTGTCATCATGTTTGAGGTAAATAAAGTAAATGAAAAGAAAATCACTGCACTGCGCTAATGATGGAGCAATGCAAACACAACAACACAGAGTTATAATCAATATATGTGTGCGAAAATGTAATTGTCAAGTCAAGCTTTTACTTGTTTGTTAAAAGAATTACAATACTGAAATGGTCTTGCAGGTTCAAGTTGCAAAAACGTGGTCTTGAATAGTATAAATTCACTGATGTCATGTGTATTTATACTTTTCAATTTAAGCGTGCTGCAAACCAATGACTGATGCAACCAGTGGATGTCTTTCTTCCATTGGCTGCACCAGTCAAGTCGAGTGCATCTTTTTAATATCAAAAGTTTCACTCCTGAACAGCTTGTGCACTATATTTAACAGACATTCAGAAAGAAAAATCATGGCAACTTCCAGTCCCCTTTCCTTAATTTCAATTTTTCACATTTTCTTTTTCTTCCAGCTGTAACAAAACATGTGCTGTACATAAAAAAGTGAAATTCTCAAAACATGTGACAACCTCTCTTTCCTCTTTGGATAATATATGTTCTGTTTCCCAGTTCCCGGTCCAGGGCAATATCACATCGGGGTCAATTTGAGAAGCCTGACCAGTTCAGTGGCAATCTATCCAAGTTCACCAGTCCCTTCCTCTCACAGACTGAGGTACAGAGGAAATAGCTGAGTTATTGATGCCCTTTCGGAAGAATCAGGTTTTAGCCACACTAATCAGTTGATCTCATGTCTGCTCACATTCAAAGGTGTCTGGTTCCAGATACATATATACATATAATACCTCAAAAAGTCTTTGTAGGCTTCTTCCTGTTTTTGTTAAAGAACTTTGGTCATGCTGACCAAGATCACATTCTCTTGTTTGTCGGGATTCAACAAAATTAATAGTTTCAGGACAATATGAATCAATCTTGTTTTGAAAAAAATACAGATATGTGGTAGTAATAAAAGTTATTATGCTGTAAAATGCATATATGGAATATAATAAAATATAATACAATCACCCCTAATCAATCCTCAAAAGAAAGTAGTGTTTCATTGTTTTATTATTCCATCCAACAGTTCCATTATACTGTTTTATGCCACGGGCACACATACTGTACATGGATATTTTTAGCTCCCTCCTTTTGGTCTTTGGTATGTAATTTTATCTGTCACAGAGAGTAACAGCAAGAAGAAAGGGAAAGGTTTACAAGTGGGACCAGCCCTTCTTTATAGGAGACAGCAGCATTAACGTAGAGGACGCAGAGCTGGAGGTGGTACAGCTGAAGATTTTCTTTGGGAGTGACAAGGATGGATGCGTTTAGAAACAAGCACATCTGTGAAACAAACAGTTAGACAACTTGGAAATAAAGTAAGAGAGGCTAATTTGAGATGGTTTGAACACATAAACAGTAGGGGTGGGAATTGTTTACTCTCTGACGATTCAATTTGATTCTGAGTTTTGGGGCCACAATTCGATTCAAAATCGATTTTTTTAATTCAAAACAATTTGATATACGTCGTACCTTGGCTCCGCTGTTTGCAAAATACGGATGAACCCCTCATTCACCACCACACTGTAAGGCTGTAAGTCTTTGTCGATGAAGCAGGTGATAGACCTGTTTTTTTTTTTTTGTTTTTTTGCCCGCTCAGAGTTGGCAGAGTTTGGTGAAGCACTGCAGTGTGTGTTGGTCTGCTGCTGGTGGCCGACTCTGGTCCGTGTCCTGTAACTCCGGGTTACACTTACTAATGTGAGCCTGCGTATTTGTGGTGTTCCCGAAGTGCTTAATCTTCATTTTGCCAACCTTGCACACTGTGAAGCTCATGTCATGCTCGGCTATCTCGGGTATTCGATAAAAAACAAAATGAGTTCAAATCTTTGCCTTCAATGAAGACGGGGCCAGTTAAATCTCTCTTTCCTCCATTTTTGTAGTTTCCTCTTTACGTCCCGCGTAGTTGCAGAATGGATGCTGACAGCCAGCAAATTTGTTTTATTTTTTTGTTTTTTAAAATCAATTTTGGGACATTTTATATTGATTCTGAATTGTAGTAAATGAGAATTTACGTGAATCAATTTTTTGGCACACCCCTAATAAACAGGAAGCATTGTGAATATATTGATCAAATAAAGCTGGAGATGCTGCTATCAGGAGGGGAAAAAGAGAAGCACCAAAGAGGAGATTTGTGATGTGACATTTGAAATGTGGTGAAAAAGCAAATGTAGTTGGCTGGTGTGAAGGCAGAAACTGAAAAAAGAGAGAATTACTCAGAAAATTACCACTGGTAATTGGTAAATGGAAGTATTAAAATAGTGCCTTTCTTGTCTTGCTGGCCATTCAAAGAGCTTTTACTCTACAAACCATCCACACACACTCTATCTGTAGATATCTATTTAGTATCTCTGCTGTGTTTTTTTTCCCTTCATATAGAGTTAGGTCTTTATATATTTAGATAATGAGTTTTTATGATTTTCTCTTTATACAATGCCACAGTGGACTTGAAATAAAACGATCAAGATGTGATCAAAGTATAGACTTTCATTTGAGAGGTTTAACAAAACTATGACATTTACCATTTAGGTATTAAGGGATTTTTAAGAAAAGTACCATCATACCTTCTCTCTTCATTTTCAGAGGCTCAAAACTGTTTAGATAATTGACTGAAAAGAAGTTAATTGACTAGTTGTGGTCCATTCGCTCATTACTTCAAAACAAATAAAGCAGATAAAAGGTCTGGAGATGATATCTTGTATTGAGTTGGCATTTGGTAGCTTTTGATTGGCATCAAAGTTGATCCCATAGTCCTAATGCAATGCAATGCAAGCAAAGGAGGCCGTCATTCTGCTGAACAACAGAACAACATAAATCTATAAGCGAGAGCAAAAATCTAAAGTGTGGCAAAATCAATTGTTTTTACTTTCTTAAAAAAAGAAATCACTGAAGAGTTCAACAGCATCAACGGGCCTGAAAGATCCTGAAAGACAGCAAAAGTAGATTATAGTGGAATCTTGACTTAAAGAAGAAAAGCCCTCATGCATACAACAATGAAACCTGTGGTAATTCAAGGAAAAAAAGTAAAAATTTAGAAAGGCTGTACATGTCATAGTATCAGATTCTTTGGACAGACTTGTATCGGAATGATGAGAAGAGAAAAGTAAGGTTAGGAAAGGAACTGCTCTGAAGAATACTACATTTTGTGTCAAACATGGTGGAGGTAGTGTTATAGCATGAGCATGTATGGCTGACAGTGTAATAAGTTCACTGGTATTTACTGGTGATGTGACTGTTGACAGATGTAGCAAGATGAATTCTGAGGTGAATAGGGTTATATTCTCTGCTCAGAAGGTGAAATACTTGAAAACCAATAAGACTGCACTCAACAATACAGATGGATAATGATGCTCAACGTATTGAGATAGATAGATAGATAGATATAACTTTATTATTGAGAGTAACATGCAAGACTTTTTGAAGGCAAATAAATGGAATGTTCTTCAATGGCCAAGTCACTTACATAATCCCAACCAATGAGGAATAATTTTCAGTTACTGAAGACAGAGGTGAAGGCAGAAAGGGCTATAACACGGTTCCCACGCGTCCTAGAAAAGCTGGAAAATAATTGACCAATTTTCCAGCCCTGGAAAACATGGAAAATGAGAAAAAATGTTAAATGTCCTGGAAACAGTTAAATTGTCCTGGAAAATTATCCTCCCCCTGCCTTGTGAGTGAATTCAAATGAGTTTATAGTTCTGTGCATGCATGCCTATTGTCAACTGATCTTCTGGACAGCATTAATTAACCCTAATTAACATGAAGGCACAGCGCTTCTCTGCTTCTAGCTGACACCACTTCACATGATGCTACCAGCCAGTTCAATTTGTATTTCCACTTAGAGCAGTTCTCCAACCCAGTGCTTCCAACTGACTTTGTCACTAGATTTAGTGACTTTTCAGACCACATTTAGGACTTAGCACGTAGAGACAATAAATTGAACAGTGTCCCTAGTATTGGTCCGTGAGTGTGTTTTTCTCTCCTGCGGTAACAGGCTCCTCCCTGTCCTCTGTTGAGTGACAGGCAGAGCAGAGGTCGAGTGGGCGTGTTGTTTTCTGAGTTGTTCTGTCATATCTCTGATTTCAGCAGAGCAGGAGATTCCAGGTAATTACAGGTAACAGGGAATCTTAATCGGCCACGTTTCACTCAGTATTTCATACTTGTTTTATTGTCTGACAAAAGAAAGAAAAAAAGAGTGAAAGAAAACAACTTTAAGAATTCTGTTATATGAAAATACTGTGTATGTGCGCAGATAGATTAGAGAAGAAATTAGAGAGATTAATGACTTTTCTGGTAGGCTTGTGCTCGTTTACTTCCAGTGGAAGTAGGTGTCAACAGAGTGAGATGCTCACAGAGACCACAGGGAAGAGGAGCACCCTGAAAATGAGAACTTTAACTACTACATGTTCATTTCTGATTTCCACTGCTTTTAGCATAAATGCATGTGATTTAGCATGGCTAAATTAGCATTACAGTTATCAATCAGTCAATTTGACTTTATTTTTTAACTTTTAAACAAATCAAATGAAATTCAAAGGGCTTAACAACAGAAATGGGCAGTAATAGACAGAAAATAAGAGACAAGAGAACATTGATAGTTAAACACTGGAACGCTGTAATCTGTGGGTGTGTTCGTATTATTCTATGATATATTTGTCATCATTATTTTTTTGTAGATCAATTATAGCCGTAGACTGCACATCAAATGTCTGAGTAATAAACATAGAAACAGTCTGGGTAAATAGAGGTTATAACTGTAGAAAAGAATGAGGGGGACAGGGGAATGTGTTAGTGGATGACGCGATAACTGGTCTCTGTCGCGACTGAAAATGTCCTGGAAAAGTCTGGGAAAATAATTTCAGGGAAAGAGTGGGAACGCTGTATAAGTAAGCAGCTACAGAAGCTGGCTGCAGTGTGGGCCTGGCCAAACATCTCCAGGGAGGAAAGCTGGTTCTTGGTGATATCCATGGGCAACAGACTTCAACCTGGCGTTGATTGCAAATGATTTCATTCAAATATTTGAAATTATGTAATTACTGTTATGTCACTTTGTGCAACCACTTTTGAGCCCCTGAAAATGGGGTACTTTGCTGAAAAAGGATATAATTTCCAAATGGTAAATGTCATATTTTTTGTGACACCTCTTCAATGAAAGCTACAGTCAACCTGGTCTGCTTTGTTTGCAACATTATATATATGAAAGAAAGAAAAAGATTTATACATGGCTCATAGTTTAAGGTGCTTTTATTGTCTTTTGCATGTTTACAAATGAAATGAAATTTGTATTCAGTGCCAGCACATACAACAAATAATACTAAAATACCCGATAAAGGTCCCCTGTTTTTTGTTTCTGTCTCCCTGCTGTCCACCTTAGCATCCTTCTAGGTTTGTCTCGCTGTGAGTTTGGTGGATCCTTCTGCCCTACGCCTTGCAGTGTACTTTCTGTGAGGTAGTGATGTTGGTGTGGGGCTTTGGGGTAGTGCTTCTCCTACCTTTGTCCCATACCCATGGTGCCACTGGTGTGCTCAGAATGTGCTGGCTGGTGTCTTTCCTGGATTCTGGAAGAAAATCCAGTGCACTGGTGGAGGTCTGCTGCATGACTCTGGCTGAAACACATCAGCACCAACTGTGATCCACCCTGTAGTTCTGGTTGTGGTCACTGGTTGATGCTGAGCGTGTTGGAGGTCAGCATCACTACTTTATGTCTGACTGCTGGACTGTTTTATTTCTTGTGTGGATACAAGGGTTACATACATATCACAACACAAACCTTCACACATTCATCCACATACACCACAGTTCACAACACAAACACCACATGCACCAGCATACTACACACACCACATTCATCAGTGTCTCCTTGTTGTCTTCTGTCTTTATCTGTTAGTGACTGCTGTTCTAGCTCTAAGATGCCATAACCTTTTTCCTGAGGGGAGGACATCACACACACCATGGGCTGAATGAGCAGGGCTTATGAATGAGCATGGACTTCACTCCTCCTGTACCAGTTGAATTAAATATACTTAATAGCAGCAAGACTGCAGCCAGTGTTTTGGTGCCTTCTTTTATCAGCAGCAGAAAAGTTCCTACAGAAGGTGGTGATGAAGAAGGTGAATTTGCTCTTCACCATACATCTGTCGGAAGCTGCTAACACTAAGAAAGGCATTGGTGGGCCTCCTTTATGATATTGGATGTGTTGATCCATTTTACATCTCTGTAAATGGACTCCATTTGACATAGACCATTTCCAGAGCTGCTCCATTGGGAAATAAAGATTGACAGTGGTTTCTCTTCTTAAAGTGAACAACCCACAATGATACAAAAGTTATTCACCCTGCACCAACTCAATTCACCATCTGCCAATTGGATGACTTGTCACTGTGGGATATCAGTCCCACTACTGTTGTATTGTTTACAAATTCCACAACATGATTGCCCAGATGTTTGGCTGAGCAGTCATATGTTAGCATCATGTACAGCAGGTGCCTCAGAATCCATCCTTAGGGGGAGTTGGTGTTGAGCGTAATGGAAGAGGATGAGATGCTGTGGATTTTGTGGTCTGTGGTTGGTGGGTCAAAAAGTTCAGAACTCACGTGCAAAGGGAAGGTTGTAGTGAGAGCAGCAGGAATGATTGTATTAACTGCAAAACTAAAATCCTGCAATGACGTAAGAATCGGCATTCTCTAGATGGTTGAGGTAAGGGTGCTTGACTGATGACAGATGTAGATCCATGCTGATGTCTATGTTTTTCCTTCTGCTTGTCATGACTAATTGTTCAAATCATTTTGTGACTATGGGTGTGGGAACCAGGACAATAGTCATTGCAGCAGTTCCCATTTTGTTTTGTCTTTTTTTGTCTTCATGTGACACCATCCTTGTTTTGTTTACAACACCTGTAGCCTGCCTTCCATTTTCAATTCATCTAACATTAACCTTTCACTACAATAAAAGTATAATATTTTTTCTTCAAAACCAATGACCCCTGTAGACCTCTTGTTCTGCTGATTATAAACGTAATAAATGCTTATTAAGCTTTTTAAAAAAAACTGAAATCATGATCCTACATTCTTCTCTGTACATATATACAAAATCAGGGCATTCTAAATCCATTCTTAGACATAATCTCAATTTCCAATTCACCATATCTCAAAAGAGACTGTATTTTAATAAGGAATATTTAGGATCAGTTATAGCTGCACTGGAATGAGGCTTTTCTTCCTTATTTAATTGATGTGCCAGGATTGGAAGATTTCTTCAGAAGGGTTGAAGAGGAGTTTATTGGGAGGCTCGGAGGAGCAAAGATGAAGGTCTTGAAATTGTGTAGTTTTACATTTGAGGAAACGCTCGCTTCTTGTCCTCTAGGGCTCTCACCCACAGAACGTCTCTGACTGATGTTTTAATTATCACTCCAACCCACATGTCCATAATTCAAATTCAGACATACATGTCTGTGAATTCCAACTGCAGACAGATCTAGATACAAATCAGGTGGTACTGGTGACAGGTAAGTACACCATACTTTCTCTGTCCACAGATTCAGTTTCCCTGAAATTATCTTTGTAATGCCTCAAACATAGGAGAATTTTCTTGCTCATTGATAAGAACAGCATCCCTGTGAGTCTATTTTCATCCATTTGTAGTCCTCTGGGGGGATGGTGAGGAGGCTAGAGGACAAGGAAATGAAGGAAGAAGGTTGTGAGGGAGGGGAAAGTAAGAGGAAGAGTTAGAATCTCCCAGTCCTCACTATTCCTCCTCTGTTTGAATATGTTAGATCCCTAATTTGCAGAAAATAGATTTATCCTCAAAGGAGTTTTTCCACAAAAGGGTTTGGACTGTGGGAGGAGCCAAAGTACTCAAAAAATACATGTAAGTTTAGAAAGTTGAGAATTAAAGGATATTTCTTATTCTGTGCTAATCACCACCCACATCATGCTCCCCTTGTCTCATTTTATTTATACAAATTGAATTAGTGTGATTGTGTAAATTTTGTTTATGTACCACTTAACAAACAGGCATCTGCTGTAACCTGGCAGCCATGCAAACTGGCAGCATTTGTGCAGTTCATATTTGAGAACTAAGTAAATTTTAACATGAGTCACTTTCTGACTTATGTTGAATTTTACTAAGAACTAAGTTATTTTCCTTCAGTATTTTCTTCCCTTCTTTTCTTTTCCACACACACTCAGATATTGCATGATTTAGTGCTAGAATGAGTGCTGTGCTGACCTTATATAGTCAGCGCATTATCACAGGATGAAGCTGGAGAAAGAACTTGGATTCATACACCCCCAGGATTAATGTATATTTATTTGCACAAGTTGGAACTTCTATAATCAGCATCTTTGATTTTTCT
Source organism: Arrhamphus sclerolepis (assembly GCA_037176975.1). NCBI lineage: Eukaryota > Metazoa > Chordata > Actinopteri > Beloniformes > Hemiramphidae > Arrhamphus > Arrhamphus sclerolepis. Next base: position 24,790 of record JBAMYA010044753.1, read on the forward strand.
GAATAGCTTTTGTGTTTGCATTGACTTGCTCTGTTGGATATGCAGTCATCCTGCCTTCTCTTTCCGCTCAGACTTCATTGACCTCAACCGTGAATGAGAGCATTTCTGCGGTGCCAGACCGACATGATGAAGCTTGGACTACTGCTGTGGTGCCCTCACACTGTGGCCTCATTATTTTACATTAACAGCTGTCAAGATATGCTGTGTCAAATTGTATTGAAAAGATTTTGAACTAGGTTATGATCTTCTTAAGTATTCCTTTGGTATTTTGTATTACATGTGTTTGAAAATTGAACAACAGGAGACAGAACAGAAGGAAAATGAAATCATTCATTATCATGTGAAGACCATCAAATACAGAGTGACAGCTGTAGAGAGAAAATGTGCTCATCATTAAGATGTTACCAAAGCCAGTAGGGCAGAGTTGGTTTGACAGATGGCCACAAACCCCAGCTTTACAGCTGACTTTGAAATAATACAGCTAGGTTTTGCCTCAGAACAGCTTGTCTCCTTTCTTCTCTTGAAATAATCACTTAGTTTATAACCCCAAACTCTTCCTCTGTTGATTTCCATTCTTCACAACGTCTTCCTCCAGCGATACTACTTCACTTGCTTCTCTTTTCTTTTGCTTTTGCTTAAAAGCTCTATTATTCAGCTGTGCATTACTAACTGATTTTTCATTATCTCACAACTAATTTTCCAAAGGTTGCATCATGCTTAAAAGGAAAGGATAAATCAATAGTTGTTATGATTCCTACAAATAAATTATATTGAAAATCATTCCTGTAGAAGGACATAAACAGGGGAACTCTTCTGGCTCGACAGAAGGATAGAGAAATTGTGTGTATGTGAATTCTTTCCAGTACGATGCTGGGCTTTGAAGGAAATATCTATTCTTACATTTCTTTACAAACAATCTGCTCAATGTTTCAAATAAACAAATTTACACATCGAAAATGGGGCTACTGAGCAATACTGAATCAACTACAGTTTCAGTCATCTGTCAAAGGATATTACATACCTGTTACACACATATTATCTTTTCAATTGAGATGCTTTTTACTCAACATATTCTATGACACCACCCAGTTCTGAGTTTATCACTCTTACTGTTTGTGTCACTCAATGCTCTTTGTCTTTTGTTTTTAAGCATCACCAGTTTTCTTGCAGTTTGTGAAAGTGTTTGGTCTGACAAGAACTTTCTTTTTTCCATGTATAAGTTGGATTTTAGGAACAGACCAGTAGTGTGATTTCAGAATGTGGTTATCTTTATTGGTGTTCTATTTTGGTCCTGGATGCTACATATGAACAAAAGACGCAACTGGGAAAATGCATAGCATCCATTTAAAAAAATAAAACAAAGAGCACTAGAAAATAGCTGGGGAATTAGACTGGGAAAACAAACAAAAGAACAGGGAACGAGTCAGAATTACAAACACATAATGATTATCTGCCATTACTTTTAAGGCATTTCCAGTCTGCTGCTCTGATTTTAACTAAAGCTGTGTATCTGTGATTTTTCCAAAACTCCCATCCACATAAGTCAATGACTGCTTTTTTTGCTGTAATTTCAGGTAGATTTTCCTCACAGTGCACAGACAAAAGCCCCTTTCAGACATGCATTGCACAACAGCTGGACATGTCTCTGTTATGTCCTAATAAGCCCCCTTGGTGCTTATCTGAAACATTTTTGCAAAGTTGTATTATTGTAGTATCTTGTGCTGCTTTTCTTTATCACTTACAGAACAGTAACAGTTTTTTTTAAGCAGAGAAAGAAACAAACAGAGCCTTTGCTCTTGCAGGGCTTTGATTTGATTTTCTTTGATTTGTCACTAAGTACTTTTCTTTTCCTTTTTAAAAAAAAAGTCACTTGAGGCCTGAAAAGTGATTAATACCAATGACAAAGTTGCAAAGTTTGATTCTGTGATTACAGTGTGAAAAAAGAGGACTGTGCTAATATTCTATAGATACCATTAATAATTGGATTCTAAAATCTCAATCCCTTATCTTTTATTTGTTTCTGCATCTCTCTTTATTAGAGGTTTGGTCCTGTGAAAGAAGGGTCACCTCCTGTGTGCACATATGATGTGCACACGGGCTGTGCCCTGGAGCTGCTGAAGAGAATCACAGGAGTGAAAAAAAAGCTCATTTGGCACCAATGCAGAGGGACACTGTGTAATATTACAGGTTGTCTATTAACAAAAATGGACTGTTTCATTCAAAAGTATGGCCTTATTAATTAGTAATTACTTCCATCAACAAATCACAGTGTATTGGTAGGTCTTGAATTTTCCATTTACATATACATTGCGTTGGCGTGTTCAATGGTGATCGTCATGTTGCACCGCCATCCTAAAACTATGGTCCATGACAGGGAACAAAAATACAGCTTTGTGTTTTACGTTTGCACTAGCACCACCAGTAGTTGGCTGCAAACTTTTGCCTAGTTCCGACCGATCAGTTGCAGTGTGGGTCCCTGGGGGGCATGGACTAATTTTTCTGCATCTTCTTCAGTCAGGATGTTTCTAATTTTCCTGATATTACACACAAAAAAAAGAAAACTGACTTTGTGACCTGTTTCACATGAGAGTTTAAAGACAAATCTTCAAATATGACAGCAAGGTTCCTCACAGTAGCGACAGAGGCTAAGGTAATGTGATCCAAATTAACTGGAGATCTCAAGAGTGCAAGAGTATCATCTGCATAACAGTGAAAATTTATGTTGTGCTTCCTAATGATTTCTCCCAAAGGAAGTATGTATAAAGAGAAAAGTATCAGTCCAAGAACAGCCCTGTGGTCCTCCACAGCTGATGCTAGTGCGACTGGAACAATCATTATTACATGGACAAACTGAAAACAATCAGATAAATATGACTCAAACCATCTTAATACAGTTCCTCTAATTCCAACAACTTGCTCTAATCTATTAAGAAGAATCTTGTGGACGATGGTGTCAAATGTTGTGCTGAGATCCAGTAGGACAAGAACAGAGACAGATCCACTGTCAGAAGCCATGAGAAGGTCATTGGTGACTTTGACCAAAATGAGTATTCACTAAGTTATGGAATTATTTTCTAAACGACCACCAGGACATTGATGAGAGGAAATGAAAGAAGGCAATGGCACCAATAATGACGACTTGTTGGAAAATTTACAACTTGTGTTTCGTGATAGAATTTGGTGCTCTTTGAGAAGGACTCAGTAAAATCAGAGCAGTTGCTTAGTCAGCACTGACTGCCCTTCAGTGGTATTACATTTAAAAATACATTTTAGGATTATTAGTTTTGCTTCCGATACATGTAATCCATAATTACCACCCTCAAAATTTCTCTCCTTTCATTCTAGCTATTTTGGATCTAAATGTTTGTTCACTTTATTGCACCCGTACATATAGAAGAAAGATATTAGAAACATATTGCCGAAACAAAAAATGTCATCATCTTTCTTCAGCAGAAATCCACCAGGGTAAATCAGGTTTCTTTCAGCTTGAATACCTAAAAGAAGACTGTAATCTGTGCTTCAGAGTTTCAGTGTTGAATGACCCTGAAATATTACAGCTAAGAGTTTTTTTCTTTACAGAAAATTATTTTTAAGTCTTAATGAATGTAGAAGGACTCTGAAAATAATGCCTTCTTATGTCGAAAGCAGCAGTGCTTTGATCTCAAACCGTCCCAGTGGCTTTCATATCTCAGTGTCTGAGCACAAAGTCGTGCTGGCTTTCATTCTTGCTTTTTACTCAGGGAGGGTTTACACCTTTGATAGTCAAAGAATGCAATTAACTACCTGACATAAAACCAGCAAGACTCTGGATACTATACAGAGGACAGGGTCAGGGATATTGAAGACTATGCTTCACAAAGCAGAGTGTTCTGAAAAATCTACATGTGTTACACATAAAAATAACAAAATGTATCTCTATTACTAAGTCAGCTGTTATACATGTTTACTTGATTCCATGTTGCACCCTGCTGTGCCATACATGGGAAAGGAATATAGCTTGTAGGCTTTGCAAGTTGTACTTGATGTCTTCTGATCACAGCTTATAAAATTCAAATGGGATAAGAAACAAGGTATATCCTGTACTGACTTACGCCTGTTACACAAAATGCGAGAAATTTGTTCTTGTTCTTGAGGCTGCAAGAACAAGAAAAAAGTTTGTTCCGACCGGGACATAACATACTTCATGAGAAACCCCAGCGCAGAACTCACTGAAAGACTCTCCCATTTCAGCACACGTATTAATTGTCTCCAATAACACCAGAAAAAGATGATAAATCTGTTGCTAGTCAGTTTTGGCAAAAAAATCACCAAGGGGAGTTGTCAACACTGACCGCACTTCCATGTTTCTGTTAACCACACCCACTCCATATTTCTAACCAATCACACAACATGTGTCTTACAGCCTGCTAGCAAAAAAGTTCTGCCAAGGCGATGTGTCGAGAACAAGCTCCCAAACCAGGGCTGCAAAACCAAAATGATATCATTTTGGCCTCGCAGCCTCAAGAACAAGAACAAATTTCTCGTGGATTATGTTTCAGGCTTTAGAATCCATCCATCCATCCATTATCTATACCCGCTATTTCCTGTGCCCAGCTCACTTTAGGCGAAAGGTAGGGGTACACCCTGGACAGGTCCCCAGTCCATCACAGGGCCACATGCTTTAGAATCCATCAAAAGGTCAAATACACAGAGAAAAATCATGCAGACTTTGACTTACACCTGTGATGAATTCACAATCACCAGTTAAATGTATGTGATTGTATATTGAAACAGGAGCAACCCAACTTAGATACAGGGTATGTGGGAGAACTCTTCACAGAAAGGCACCAGCCTTGGCCCAGACTCAAAGTCTTTTTGCATGGTGAAAATAAAATATATTTAAACTAATGTGGAATTGTGGAAAATTTCTATTTACCAAAGAGCACCAGAGAGATGAGTCAAAATCACAGAGGTTTATTGCACTTGAACAAGGCACAAGGAGAAACTGTCGCAGATGGTCAAACACACATCCCGAGAGTTCCCTGAACAGTCCTGAGACAGGCACATTTATACTTGTTTATCTTTATATTCTTGTACATCACAACAATGATATATGGCACACAGACATTGGCGATCACAAACCCAGGAGCTTCCCCTGAGACACTGGTTGCTATATGAAATGTAGGGAAGACTCTGTAAACTTCTCTCTGTCCCTTTCTTGTCTCTGAATCTAATAATCACAGTAGACAAGAATCTAATTACGTAGGCAGCAGAGATTCTCTACTCTTAGGTCACCTTTTCACTTTGATTCTTGCATATGTGTCTTTAATAACTGTGGAACATAACTGAGTGTAGATTAATGAATGAATAAAACTAAATGTAAATAAATATAATGAATATCTAAGTGTAATTAATAAATCTAAGTATCATTAATTAATTTTCCTCCACAAGAATACAATTGAACAACCTCTGTGATGCACTAGTGACCTGTCCACCTCTTGGACAGCTAGAAAAGGGCTTGGCTAAGTTTCCATAACATATGATCCTATAGACTACTGGAAAACATCAAAAATAGGATTCATGGCTCCAATATTTTGGATTTCAACAGAAAAGAACAAAATTTTTTGAGGAATATAAAAGATGTATTATGTCAATTGTGGTCTTAACTTATTGAATGCCACAAGACTAATTATATAGTTGAGCAATCTGTGGGAGACTGTGCTGAAGTCAAAGTCTAAAATGGATATATAGGTTAAAGTCAGGAGAAATTTTAAAACACATATAAAGATGATGAGGGTTGAACAAAAGTTCACTTCAAAATAAAAGGAGCAAAGGACAGAAATAGATCGTAAGCAGAGCTTTGAATGTGCCAATGATTTATGTAGTTTGAATATGTAAGCTGTTCTGCAAAATGAGGTAGCCAATTAAAAAGCAAGGTAGCCTCTATATGAAGACGTTTTGACAAATAAGTTGGCACCAGCCTTAAAAACAAGCAATAAAATATCTAAGTCAATCATGAACTTGAAAGGCAAGGGCATGGCAAGTTTATTTGTAGAGCACAATTCATACACAAGGCAATTCAAAGTGCTTTACAGATACATAAAATCACAAAAAGGCAAATGAAAGCATTCCATAAAACAAAAATAATCATTAATTAATTTAATTAAAAACAGAGAGAGCAGATAAAATCCTTTCAGTTGTGCACAGCTAAATAGAACTGTTTTCAGCCTGGATTTGAACATTTTCAGAGTTAAGGCCTGTCTCACATCTTCTGGAAGACTGTTCCAGATTTTAGGAGCATAAAATTGAAATGCAGCCTCACCGTGTTTAGTCCTGACTCTGGGCACCAGCAGTAGAGTATCTGAGATGGTTCATATTGCTCTAACATGTCAGAGATGTACTTTGGTGCTAGACCATGAAGAGACTTGTACACAAACAGAGCTATTTTAAAGTCTATTCTCTGAGCGACTGGAAGCCAGTGCAGAGACCTGAACACTGGACTAATGCGGTTGTATTTTCTGGTTCTAGTCAAGACTTGAGCAGCAGCATTCTGGATGTTCTGCACCTGTCTTACAGCTCATTTAGAGAGCCTAGTGAGCAGGCCGTTACAGTAATCTAACCTGCTGGATACAAACACATGATTTTCTTTCTAAGTCTGATTTAGACACTATTCCTTTATTTCTGGCAATATTTTTTTAGATGGTAAAAAGCTGCTGCTATTATTGATTTAATGTGGCTGTTAAAGTTAAGGTCTGAGTCCAAAATTATTATTATTTTTTATTTTATTTTACTATTTTTGATCCCCAAGGGGAAATTCAGCCTCTGCATTTGACCCATCTTGGCTGCTGGACCCAGGGCGGTGGGCTGCCGCTGTGCAGTGCTCGGGGGTTTCGGGTGCCTTGCTCAGGGGCACCTCTTCCAAGAATGTGGACGTGGGGAGGCACTTGTTGAGTACTCCACCCGCCCACATCATTGGTGCCAGCTGGGGCGACCCTCCGGTATACGCAGCTATAATGTGTAGCCAGTACGCCACACATTATAGCTGCGTATTAGCTGGCCTAATGGAAGCATGTGGACATTGAACAATAGGGGTCCCAGGATTGACCCTTGGGGGACCCCGCAGGTCATATCCATTAGGTCTGAGACACGGTTATCAATTTCAACAAAGTATCACCTGTCCCCAAGATAGGACCTGAACTAATTAAGGCAGTGCCAGAGATTCCCACCCAGTCTTCTAACGTCTGTAATAAGATCACATGCTCAGCGGTGTCAAAGGCAGTTCTCAGGTCCAGCAGAACTAAGACTGAGACTTTGCCTGCATCTGTGTTCAGGTGGATATCGTTTGTCACCTTGATCAGAGCTGTGTCAGTGCTGTGGTGGGGCCTAAGGTCTGATTGGAAAGTGAAATCATTGTTAAGACAGGAGAAAGTCAGTAAGCTGCCTTTTGTAGGACTTTGCCTAAGAATGGCAGGTTTGATATGGGCTGGTAGTTCATGCTGCTCTTCTTTAGAGGAGCAGTCTTTTAATACCTTTGGAAATGTTCCAGTCTGAAGTGAGTTGTTGACTAGATGAGCAAGTTGTGGTGACAAACTGCTCAGCACAGATTTTAGAACTCTAGTGGGCAACTCATCAAGGCAACACGTCAGTAGACTCAGACTGCAGATGATCTCTTCGACTGTTTTTTCAGTGCCAGGAGTGAAATGTGTCAGCTCTAGGTGTCTCGCTGGCTGCAGAGTAGTTATTTGTGTTGTGGAAATTATGGCATTATTAACTCCTTGAACTCTGTCATTAAAGAATAATGCAAACTCATTACACTTAGATGTAGAAATTAGTTCTAAGGGCAGTGAAACTGGAGGGTTTTGTTAATCTGTTTACTGTAGCAAACAGGACACAAGAGTTGTTACTGCAGTTTTTGATGATTTCAGAAAAATAATGTTTCCTTGTTCTACACAAAATCTGGTTGAACACACATAAGTTTTCTTTGTAAATCTCACAATGAAGCTAGAGCTTTGACTTGCGTTATTATTGTTTGTTTCTCCGGCACTCCCTTTTCTGTGCCCTGACTGAGTCTTTTCTCCATGGCACCTTTTGCCTACTTTTAACCATTCTAACCTTAACAAGAGAAATGATATCCAAAACCTTTAAAACACTTGATGTGTAAGAATTCAACAGATCATCAACATTAAAACATGGGATATTTTCAAACTAAATCATTTCCATACACTGTGTCCCTGTGCTCTGCAACTGCAGACCCAGCTGCTGGTTTGGGTGAAATGGACGTGTCAAAGAAAACACAAAAATGATCACATAAAGGAAAATTGACGACATCCACGCTTGAAATAAAAAACCCTTTGAAACAAGCACATCCAAAGTGTGCCCCCTTCTGTGGGTGGGCTCAGTCACATGCTGAGTTAGACCAAACATTTCAAGGACAGCAGTAAGTTCTTTGGCTTGCTTGCCATGGGCTTTATCCACATGCAGATTCAAGTCCCCTGTTATGACCAAAGAGTCAAAATCAGTGCACACAACTGAAATTAATTAAGTAAAATCATCAAAACTGTGGCGGTTTGTAAATGGAGATATAAAGAATGGAAGAATGTTTTTTTTTTCCATTTTGAATGGCACGTACAGTGCTCTTCGTAAATGGGTACCCCCCTTTGAAAAGTAACATTTTAAACAATATTTCATTGAAAACAAACAATTTCAAAAATGTTGATATTACAAAGTTTAATATAACATTTGTTTAACCTATGTGAAAGTAAGGTCAATAACATAACTTAGATAACACATTTTTTTTCAGTTTTACTCAAATTAGGTATTGAGGTTGGTGTGAAAAAAGCTGCTGGCAGCACCGCATACCATAGAGGGTAGCACATGGCTGTCAACAGGCTTCCTCAGGGAAATAATGGAGTTAAGGAACATCACGCATGATGTTTTGGAATCTGATTAAAAATATAGGAGAAATAAAAAAAAAAAAAACTTAATTATTCACATTTGAATATACTGTAAATGTGGGTAATTCAGTTGTTTTATTTTAGCAACTTCATGTCACATCCACCCTGTGACCTTCAAAAGGAATAAGTGGATATAGGTGATGGATGGATGAATGGACTTTACATCTGTATTTTCTTGTTATACTTATGTTTTTATTTCTTTGTGGGTAGTTCCTCTTTTGAAGAGATTGGAGGCAATATTCTGTGGTTACACACAGAGTCCCCTTTTATGACCAGTTAATGAAAAATCATCCAGGGACAACTTAGCTGCAACATGCTGAGCTCTAGTCCTGACTGTATCCCTGGCAACACCCTCCCACTGGGACATATGAGTTCTAATGAAGAAATATCAAGAGGAAGGCAAAAGAAAAAAAAAAAAGCAGCAAGAATTAAGCCAAAATGTATGTTTCTCTATTATCTTTTTAAAATTTATGGGAGTTTATGTCTCCTTTGCTTTGATATATAAGCTTCATCTACCAGTAAAGGTCAACATTTTTGTTGTTTGAGGAATATAAAAGAAAGAAAGAAAAGAAAGATTTGTTGCTCTTATTTTCGCTGTTAGCGGTGCCATTTTCACTTTTTTTTCCAGATCTATTTGCTTGAATGTGTTCTGATTAACAGGCATAGTTTAATTTAATTGGGCTGATATTGCAGTATTTTATCCTGTGATGTGCTCTCAAAGGGTTGTTACATTTTTGATTGTGTAAATCAAACACACCTCAACATTTTCAAATATTTGTCAGTTCTGTACATTTGCTAGAAGTCTGAGAGGTCTCCCTCTGATAGGAGTTGATTTCCTGTCTGGGAAGAAGACAATATCAGACATCTTGTTGGTAAATGACAGATATGAAAGGAGACATGGTTATGAGCAGCACATAGAGCTTTTCCTTCTACTTTTATCAACTGCCCATTGCTATTGCTATCTCTATTGATCCCAAATCTTTCTTGTTATACCCTATCAGCAAATAGCAGCAAATTAATGTATTTATGTATGTAGATGTGGCCAAGACAACTTGACTGAAGTTGAAACCGAGCGTCAGAATGGGAAAGAAAGGGGATTTAAGTGACTTTGGAAGTGGCATGGTTGTTGGTGCCAGACATGCTGGTCTGAGTATTTCAGAACACATCCACTGGGATTTCCTTGCACCATCTCAAAGGTTTAAAGAGAATGGTCAAAAAAGAAAAAATATCCAGTGAGCAGCAGTTGTGTGGATGGAAATACCTCATTGATGTCAGAGGAGAATGGGCAGACTAGTTCAAGATGATAAAAAGGCAATGGTAACTCAGCCACTTGTTATGCAGAATTTCATCAAGGTATACAGCATACTGTCAAACAATGAACACATTCACACACACAATTTTTTTATTGCACATGTAATAACTGTGAAGTACAGTTCATTTTATGTGTGGAGACCACAAATTTAACAGTTGAGAGCCAAAAAAAATGCTGTTTTGAGAGCACAAAATTGCCAGTGGGTGGAGCCAAAGTGCTCTTGACGCTCATGTCCACTCGCTCGGTTCTCTCCAAGCACCAACCATCCCACTTCTGGGTTGAAGCTCAGCCAGAAGTATTTTTTGTTGCAGTTCCTCAACTAACCATTAGGTGCTTGCTCCAAAACAGAAAAATGGGCTTCATAAATGTATAAGTCACAGTTCATCCAGTATGTACAGGCAATGGTTCTCTCCCCGTTTTATTTTCCTTTTGTGGATCAGATCTTTGTCTGGAGGTGGAGCAGGAGGAAGTTTTAATACTTTGGAGGTGGAGATGAGGCCCTCATATGATTGGTCATTTTCTTGACCACACACACCCTGACCTCTCTGTAGCCACCTGTCCAGGAAGAATCTGGTGGATCTGGATTTGGCTGATGTTGGAAGACCTCTATTTGTAGTCAACTGATGATCAAAAATCCAAAAAATGAAAAAGTGCCTGATTAGTTGTTTTTGAATCAGGTACAAAAAAACAAAAAGGTTTTATTTTTCATTTGAAACAATCAAACATGGCTTCAATTCATCCCCCTCCAAAGTGTACGCGCACAAGGTACAAACTTGTGGTCATGATACGCACAATCTCCAGTCATTTTCTTTTTTTTTTTTTAATAGATCCCAATCTTTTCGCAACTTTGAGGCCTTGTTTTGTGTGTGTGCAATGTTTAGAAATGAGGCTCTTTACATTAAAAATGTTTGGTTGTCTCTCCCTGTTTATGAACAAGCACAGATTTAGCTGATTTTGTAAATTAACTAGCTAAAAACTGGAAGTAGTAGTTGTTCTTGGTTGTATTTTGGCCCCATATTATTAATGACTTAGAAGGAAAGCAACTAGGCCAGAACCCCTTCTAAGGATAACAGGGAATTGCGGGTATCATACAGGGGGGGAGGGGGGGGGCAGGATAAGAAAATGTGGGTCTCAACAGAGGGTAGGCCAGGGTTAGGCAGGACTTGATAGGCACAAACTCTGATAAGCATCTTGTCCATGAAACACAAGTGGTGGAGGATTCATTTCATCATCATGTTTTTCATGATGATCATGTTTGTGGTCAGAAAAGAGGGTAGAACTTTAATCTCATATTAAAAAAATTAGAGCATATTAGGCCCATAATAAGAAAAAAATGGTTCATTTTAATTTATAAAAGATAAAAAAGTTAAATTCAAGTGGTAACTCGGTAAAGCAAAAGAGAAGAAAGTTTCTATTGTCATTTCTATTAAGAGCACAAACATGCCTCCTGTAAGAACTGTTGGAGTGTATGAGTTTTCTCTTATGCAGCGTCTATTACAACACAAGTTGGTGCTTCTCAGAAATCCAGAACATGACCCCCAATCACGTAGAAAAGCTCAACAGTGGCAAGAAAAAAACTCCCTCTTGGGAAGAAACCTTGAGCAGGACACAGCTCCTGCCAAACGTCAGCCAGGTAAAGGAAGAAAAAAACGAGGGAGATAATAGAAAGTAGTCCAAAGATTTTACACCTTATGACCTTCCTTCCCCCAACAAGGTGACATGTAATGTGGTTGTAATATGCAATATTTGATTTAGTTGAAGCTGTTGTTTCACATTGTCATTTGATTTTAATAGAACATAGTGTATAGTATAATATCACAGTACAATAGATTTCCTTTTACCCCATACAATCCAAAATTTAATTGTTTGGTTTTTTAGGAGGTAAAACACGAAATGAATCTTGGAATTCCTTTTCAACAATTCTAAACCATTTGATACATTAAGGTTTATTCTATAGATTCATTCTCTGCAGCCAAAAATAACTTCAAACTTTCTCATTGTATGTTCTTAAGAGTAGTTTTCTGCAAACAGAAGAGATTTTAATACAGGTTCAATAAATAACACTCTCAATATCATCTGTAAATCACTAAATAAAACATAAAACATACACTGCATTACACCATGCCACAGAAAAAAAACAAACTTGAAGCCACTCTTTCTGTGTC
>JBAMYA010044754.1:0-12226 GCA_037176975.1 Arrhamphus sclerolepis
AAGGTCCATGTTCATGAATGCAGCTCAGTACTGCTGCTGACAGTGTAATGTTTTCCACATAAAGCTTCCATGTTTGAAAAAAGAGGGGGTGTTAAGGGGTGGGTGTAGATAGGAATAAAAGTCAAGCTGTACCTGTGATGTCCTGATTTACAATAAATCTAAACGACTCACTCGGTGACAATATTTCAAACATACTGTAGGTGGCCACAAACAATGGGATGGACTTTTGTTTGTTTGTTTGTTTGTTTAGTTAATGAGTGGGTAGTGTCTTCAGACAACAAAAATAAAGAAATAAAGAAATACTGTCAAACAGAGAAGGCAAGTTTTGTTTAATACATTCCCTTTATTTTGGAACGTTAATAAATAAACAGAAATGTGCAAATCTGGAGTTCATAACAGATTCAGTCATGTCAGGCAGTATTATATTATTCCACAGTTCATGCATCCATTCTGCTTTGAAGCAACAATCTTAATGTTTTATATCACTGCTCAAAGCAGATGTGAGAGCTTTGCCTGTTGGATGATGCTGCATAATTGTTGGTATTGTCTCGATTTTGTTTCTGCTGGTTGTTACTTTTCTGAAAGTTGACAGCTAGCTAAACTGTTATTTTGTTCATCACTGTGTATGATTGACTGTTATGAAAGTTGAATCATAGCTGTAGATACATAATATACTGTATACCCGTTTGACGATTGTTGGGAGAGGGGGGTTGTTTAGTTTAGTTATTATCTTGCCTTAAAGACCCTTTTACCAAACATGGTGGTTGGCAATGATCACCAAACCTAACGATTGTGTCTGTACAGGTGCAGAGTGCTAAACCTGCATTGTAACCACCTGGTGTCTCTGCGCCAGCTGCCAAAGCTCCCAGTGGTGGAGCACCTTTGTCTGTCTGAGAATGCCATTGCCTCCCTGGGGGGACTGGGTGCCCTGGGGAACAGCCCACTGCGCTCTCTTAACCTGACTCACAACCCAGTAACCTTCACTCAGGACTACCGTGCATGGTAACAAGATGTAGTCTATAAAGGGACACATAGATGTGTGTGAAAGAGAAGAGGCCCTTTTACGTATTCTTCATTCCCTTTCTCTTTTTTGCAGTGTTTTCTCCTGTTTGCCAAATCTTGAGGTCTTGGATGAAATCCCAAAGCTGCCAGAAGACTCACTGCCCCTGAGATTAAAGGCCCCAGAAGCCACCAGGATGTGTATCATTCTGTGACACTCTTCCATGGCTTCCATCCATTTTCACTCTTCTGGTGATCTACTTCAGAAGGGTGTTCCTCACCATGAAACCACACTGGAGCTCTCAGTTTTCCTCTAGTATTCAGAAATAATATTTTGGCAACTGTTGTTGAAAAACTCTTTCAGGGCCACACAGATAAAAGAAAAAAAAACATAACACAGTAAGTATTAGTATTTTTACTCTTTTTTTTTTTCTTTTTTGTTCAAGAATTCGATTTTTGTTACCATTAATATTGCATGTACTTTAAAGGGAGATTTTTTGTATACATTAGAAATATTTTCATAATAAATATAAAATTGATATTAAGTGTAAACTAGTTTTCCACCTTTTTGTATTTAACTTTCAACTGAATGTGGTGCATTATATTTGGAATGATTATGAGGAACTTGTGCTCTGATGGAGAGTAAAGCTCAAGTCTCTTGGAACTTTGCTGAGCCATCGTGTTCACACAGCAGCAGACTGCGCCAAATGTACAGAAGAGAATCTCGTTTGATCTGACTGTTGCGATGAGCAGAAGCTCAGTTCCAGTCAACCAGAATGCATTTGTTTACTATACGCATCTTTCAAGGATTTTAACTAGCAGATGGGTTTTTTACATTACACAATGTTACATGAGTAATGTATATGAGGAGAGAAACGGGACATCCGCTTTTGAGACTTATCAAATATTTAACGTCCTTACTGCTTCAGATAATAGCCTCTTGTGTCCTCCTACTGACTGGGTAATGACCCATGCGCTTCATGCAGTGAGATGCACACACACACTCTCAAAGACAAAGAGTAATCCCTCATAGATTTCAAAACACTGAAAAGATTTAATACACACTAAAAGTATGTGCGCAGCAGTAATATTACACTTAATGTGGTGCTACAGGGGTTACAACCTTTGCTATATTGAAAAGCTGCTCTCTTCATAAATCCACGGGTTACACAATGTGGACCCTCTCGTTGATTTATTCATATGTCTCGGCAGTGTACTCTTCTTTAATGATGGTTTCACTTTCAGCATTCACCTGCAACATAAACACACTTTGGTACCTGATATTGCAAAACATGAACAAAAACACTGCCACACATGCACTCAAAGAACTATCAGTGCATATGCACAAAATCCAGCGCAGGCTGAAGCCCACACACACCAACAGCACTGGTATCCTGTTATCTCACAGCAATGAAGAGATGCAGCAACAGCTCTGTTAACAAGCATATAGTGTACGGCCTGCCATAGCCTACCAGTTACATGCCTCATTGGGATCTGTTTAAGTGTGGAAGATTGTTTGTGCAGTAGTCTGTTCGGTGCAGCAAGCTACAAGCCAGACTAGGGCTGATGTATGAGAGATGCTGCATGGAGGCCTGATAATGAGCTCACTGGATCATTGTACACCAGGTCAAGCAGAGCGTCTGGTCTTTGTGGGTGATGATCCTATGCCTTTATCTTTACTAGTCATTTTAGCAAGGAGTATTTCATTTTTGCATAAAATATAGGCGGGATTTGACTTGGCTTTCCCCTGGAAAATTGTGATTAAAAACAAAACACATTGATCGAAATTATGAAACACATAATTTCACCATTCAAGTAAATGGTGCTGCTGTTAAACCAAAAGCTTGATAATTGGTGGCCATTCTGTGAAAATTCATCTCAAGATAGATTTCAGCTCCAGGCAGTTATCCCGTTAAACTTACCCATGCCTGGTAATTTATCCATGAAATGATTGTAAGAATGTGAGGAACAGAGGAGTCATCATCTTTGCTGTTGCTTTTCTCTGTGAAAACATCCATGAGTGTGTTCTGCTATTAACACATTATTGACACACTTGTTACTGTTGCACTCCTCCAGCATCCCACCATCCCTCCTGAGAGAGGGAAATCAGCAATCTCACAGCAGAGGGGTGATGACAGGAAGGAGAGGAGTGAGATGGGGAGGAGGGAATAGCAGGAGGCAGAGGAGGAAGGAATAAGGATGCATAAGGATGATGACAGAAACTGAGAGGTAAAGCAAAAATGGAGGCAGAGGGTTGCTTCCAGGATCTGACTGAAAATGTGTGCCACACATAAATGTTGTTCACCAACCTCCTCTCAATGGATTTTCATTTCAGCTCACACTTGACTGTTTATTTCCCACGAGAGGGCTCTTACCACTCTGTTTTCACCCAGAAAACAACAGATTATGAATAAGTTTGGTAACATTTCTGACAATTGTGCAACTATGACACACCATAGTAATATTAAATATTAAGATTTTTAAGTTATGTGCCCAGTATTAAGAGTGTATTCATTTACCCATATAATTAGGCACGTCAACTGTGATTCTAAAATGTGTCATTTGTCTTCTTCATCAGAAGCACAGAGATATGGTTTAAGAGATATGATCTTTTGCAGAACATCACATACTGTATGTCCAAGCACTTTGAGGCCTTAAATATAACCAATTTGTGACTGTGCAGTATTTGATATACTTACTCTGAAAGCTAAACTGTATTGCTAAACTGAAGGGAGTTGGGGGCTCCTAGAGCGAGAAAAGATTTAGGAATATTATATCCCAACATTCCTAAATCAAGTCCAAATGCCTTATATTAAGCAAAAACAAAATAATCTGCCAATGGGGTAAGAAAAAAAATGCTTGTCTAGAATTCTTAAAATGAGATGTATGCTTTTAAAATAAGACAATTTTTCTTGAGACAAGTAATTTTTTTTTCTTTTTTACTTTCTTAGCAATCAGTTTTTGCAGTGTAGTGTTAGATATATCATCCCATTTGCCATTGTTCCCCAACAATGAAACCCCACTGAAGATCCATTCCTGTTAACTTGAAATGTCAAAACACAGATTTTATTTATCTTAAATCATTGGACCTCTATTCCACACACCATCAAGATGATAAACATAGTTCCATACAATAAAAATTTGTATCAAATATAACCGGTGTACACATTTTACAAATATTTAACTTTACATTGTACAGCGGGCTAAGGATGCCTTAGCAAACTGCATTAGGTCTGTGGATTTAATCAACATCAGCAGCTGACCTGAACTAGTCAATCCCCTCATATGGTATGACACATCTCTTCTGTTGTATTATAAATGCTTTGAGAGAGGAAAAAAAAGGAAGAGATTCCTAAGAATGGAAAGGCACATGTCAGTGTGACACTCAGCATGCAGTTTCACTAGAAAAGTCTTTTAGATTAGTGCTGACAGAAACATCCAGTGAATATTCTCCTGTATGTCACCCTGAAGAAGTTGGTTAAAACCATCCTGTCAGTTACTTTTGTCAAAACTAGAGACGTTACACCTGTTATGATTGTCAGAGTTGTTATCAGCAATAAATAACAGAAAATGTCAGGACTGATTGGAATGCAAGATATCAATGAACATTTGAGGTCCACCCAAAAAAAAAAAAAAAACACACAACAGGACCTGAAACATGAGGACATTATAACAACATTAATTTACCTTTGCTTTCCTTACACTCCCCAGCTCTTTAATAAAAAATACATTCTCTGAACCAGATAGGCAATTAAGAAAATGTGCGAACATACAGAAAAGCAAAAGAAAATGGAAAAATATACAGTTTATATTGGCAGTTTACACTCTATAAGTTCCGTCCTTTTCCACAGTGTTCAGTGTTTGCATTGTCATCTTCCAGGAATAATTTCAATTCTGGGTTTAATCCTTTAGAAACTACAGAAGATGAATGTGGCTCTACTAGCAGCCAAAAAGGCACTGCAGCGGATGTTTGCACTCGTCCTACATTTCTGCCCTCCTATCGGTAGCCTTGTTTCGACCAGCTGTATCCTCCTCTTCCTCTTCTTCCTCTTCATAGTTTTCCTCATTTTCATTTGCTCCATTTTGGTGATTCCTCTCCTTTCTTGGTCCTTCCTCGTTTTTCACTTCATCCTAAAGGAAAAATAAATACATGGCAGGATTTAATGACCATGACAGATTTCTGCAAACTGGACATGATCATCTGAATACTGAAATTCTGACATGAAATGATATTATGCTCTATGAGCAGGACATGAATGAAGCTCAGCTGGTACCCCATTTAGGAATTTAGGAAACTGGAGATCTGATGACTGGATCCTGATAGAACCCACCTGTTCTGCATTCTCTTCATTATAGGGTTCCTCTCCTTCATCTTCAACTCCCTCCTCCTCCTCTCTCTTCATACCTCCAGCAATGTCCTCCTGGGCCTCAAGGAAAACAACAAGCAGAAAAATGTAGTCAGTTAAAGTAGAACCAACACTCTTTAAAAACGTATCAGTTATGTTCTATTGCTGTACATGCATTTTAAGGTTTCAAACCCTTTCAGGTTTTCCACATTTTTAATGTCTCAGACTTTGTTTCTGCAGTAAAGCAAATGTGTCTCAATATATGCTACCTCATCTTCTACTTCCTCCTGGTACTGGTCATCCAGTGCATCTTCCTGCTGATCTGGGTTTCCAGCCATCTGAAAGCATGCATATCCAGTTAGCACACTAGTTATTGCACTTTTCCAGCTCTGGAACATTTCTTCCTGTCTGATTCTCCAACTCTTCCTGCCATTGTCACACTGCCATGCTGGGTCTGTGTGTGGGTTTGCATGCATTCAGCTTGCAGTTGTAGAACTGCAGCATAAGGTTGGATTTCCATGATTGGCTGCCAAGAAAAAACAGTAAATGTGTTTTCTCCCTGATTTTGCCGTGATGGTTTAAATGCTCTTAAGATTTTCAAGCATTGTTTCTGTTTTCTGTATTACAAGTGTCACATTATGCTGACACGAGGGAATGACCCCACTTACAGAGACCCCTCCTTGTGTTAATGCTACAGAAGAGAACATTGATTGTATGTGGTGCTTTTGAAACCACACATCAGAGACTATGCAGGACCTGACTGGTGTCAAGGTATCCATAATCTGGCTTTCATCACCTCATTCTTGTGGATTATTATCTTGTAATAATAATAATGATAATAATAACAATAATAATAACTTGCACTTATATAGCGCCTTTCAAGGAACCCAAGGTCGCTTTACAAGTTGGAGAAAAAAGAAACGGGTAGGGGACCTTCACTAGTCTGGGAAGGCCAAAGAGAAGAGGTGGGTTTTGAGGCACGCTTTGAAACAGTGGAGAATGGGGGAGTTGCGGATTCCAGGTGGGAGAGAGTTCCAGAGGGCGTGAATGAGTGTGTCTGCCACGGAGCCAGAAAGTGAGGGACGGAGCCTAAAGGTGTTTTTGAGATGGAAGAATGCAGATTTAGCAATGGATTTGACATGGGACTGAAAAGAGAGTGTGGAGTCGAGGATAACTCCCAGGTTGCGAACCTTGGAGGATGAGGAGATGGAGCAGCCATCTGCACTGATGAGGAGATCCCCAACCTTATGGAGCAGTGGCTTAGGGGCCACAACCATGAGCTCGGTCTTGTTGCTGTTGAGTTTGAGTAGGCTGATTGTCATTCAGGTTTTTATGGAATAAAGGCAGCTGACCAGAGACTGAGGGGGGAGCTGAGAGGATGGTGAAGTGCTGAGATACAATTGGGTATCATGTGCGTAACAATGGAAGTTGAGACTGTGATGGCGAATGATCTGTCCAAGGGGGAGCAGACAGATGGTAAAAAGAGTGGGACCAAGCACAGAGCCTTGAGGGACACCATGGTTGACAGGAGCAGGGGAGGAGGAGGAACCATGGAGGGTGACAAACTGAGTTCTGTTAGGGCGGTCTCAATGCTATGGTGTATTCTGTAAGCAGTCTGAAGGGGTTCATAGAGCTCATGGTCGGACAGATGCTGGTGAAGCTGGGCAGCCACCGCTCTCTCCAGGATCTCTCCAGGAAAGTTGGAGATCGGCTGAAAGTTATTAAGATCATCAGGGTTCAGCCCAGGCTTTTTTTAAAATGGGAGTGATGGAGGCGATTTTGAGAGAGGGGGGAACTGTTCCAGAAGCTATGGAGGAATTAATTATGTCAGTGATGACGGGACAAAGGGTAGGAAGGCAGGCTTTAACCAATGCAGTTGGCATGGGGTCAAGAGGACAGGAACAGGCTTTGGCTGTACTGACAAGTTCGCTGGCAAAACCAGTGGCAACAGGGGAGAAACGAGAGAGAGCACTGGGGTAGTAGGGGAGGCTCCGGGAGCATGCTGCCTCCAGGCTGAGACACATTGGGAAGGGGGGTAAGAAGAGTTGCTGATGAATGGTGTCAACCTTAGCTGTGAAAAACTCCCAAAATCTGGAGCAATGGTCAGGGTCATCAGTAGTGGAGGAGGCAGCAGGGGGGCAGAGCAAACGGTTAATGGTGGTGAAAAGTGTTCTGGGGTGATTTTGCTGTGAGCCAATGAGGGTAGAATAGTACTTTGTTTTGGCCCTGGAGAGTTCTTCCTTGTAGGACCTCACATGGTCTTCGAAGGCCAAACGGTGGACGGTGAGGCCAGTGTGTTTGTAGAGCTGCTCCAACCGATGAACAGTGGTCTTCATGATGTGAAGATCCAAGGTGAACCAGGGGGCAGGACGGGCATAAGAGACAGACCCGTGTTTAAGGGGGGCCAGAGACAAACTAGGTCCAGAGTGTGACCTTTGATGTGGGTGGGGCATTGGACATTCTGCCTGATGTTAAAGCAGTCAAGAACTGCCAAGAATAAACTTATGTCGGGATGCTCTGTGCACATAGCGAGGGCGTCACAGAAGACCAAAATGGATGATAACATCAAGGCAGATAGGCACCGCAGTGTATGTGAGCGCCCGAAGCTCACGAGAGGAGTATTTAAGCATCATATCGATGGAGAGATAGTCAGCAAGCTGAAAGCTGAGGATGGGAGACCTGGATAGCACCAGCCAGCGGTGGAGTGGCAGAGATAACAGCAGGGGAAGACCCAGTAGATCCCAAGGACGTAATCCAAGTGGCAGAGAAGGAGGAATCCAAGCGGAGACCCACTGAGGCAGAAGAACCCTACAAGCCAGCAGGGGTAGCCTGGGAGCCGGGCTGAAGACGCTCACCGCTGACAGGTAGCCGATGCTAGTCCCCAATAGGTGATCACCAGCAGAGAGGAATCCTCAATGTCCGAAAAATAGCGTGAGTAACATAATAAGAAAACCAAAATGCACCGTCTGTATGTAGTTTTGGCAGGATTGCGAAAAGAGAAGTTAACAGGCAAAGTTAACTGGTAGAGTAGTTGAACCGGCAGAGAAGCGGCGACAAGCACGCCAGCATCCTATCTCACAGGAAGTTTTCTTGTGTTTCTTGTGGCAGATCTCACCTCATTCTTTGTGGATTATTACTGCTGCTCTGATGCTCTAGCTGGATTGTTCCAATTATTAATGTCCCTCCTTCCTCATCTCGTCCAATGTTTTTATTTTTCTGTTCCAATCTGCAACTTTTCTCCTTGATTCAGCCCTCAAGTGTTTTCCTGCAGCTGTATTTTCTGTAGCTTATGCATATACTCTCCTTTTTTTCTTTTCTGTTATTACTGTTCCCTTACTCACCACCAGTCCTTCTTCCACCGCAGGTTTTTTGGGGTCTGGGTGAGTGTTTACATGCTGGTGTCGTTGTGCTGGCTCTTCTTCCTCTTCCATCCCCTCTTCTTCCTCTTCAGCAGCCCTGTGTTGAGGCTGATCATCCTCAGCCTCCTCAAACTCGTCCTCTCCCTGGTTGTTGGGATCGTCCTCGGGGTCCATGTCACCTTCAACAATGCCCTTCCAGAAGATGCAATCATGAAAAAGTAATACTGTTTCAATAAATCGCAATAAAGATTAAGAATGATTAAAATACAATAAAACCATGGTGTTAAGTATTGAAAACTAAACACATTTTCATGGCTTGGGAAAAAATATTTTAAAATTTAAAGATTCCATATTCCCCTGGATGTTTATTAGTACCATGCATGAAAAATGTTTTCTTTAGGAAAAAAAAAGAGTAAAGGTATAAGTAAGAGGTATAAAAAATGGTTTTCCATACACCAATTGCTTTTTAAAAAAATATACACTTATGCAAATTATGAAAAATAAATTGCATATATTTACATAAACTGAGGATAAGATGATGAGGTGAAATTACCTGATGTGGTAGCTCTCTGTGATCCATTTCTTGTTTCTCCTCCTCATCATCGTGTAACACATGAACATCTCTCTCTGTCAACACACACACACAGACACTATATGTAAATAAATTCCAACTAAACTATTGATAAACATGACAAAAACGGAGAAAAGCAGGACATCAAAACACTAGATGCCCTCATGATGACCTGAAATGAATTTAGTGCTGACAGTTAGAGCATTTAGACCACTGCAAATAATTACAAATAGCCTTAGCATTCACTGCTTGTTTCACTCAGCAGTTAAACATAATCAAATGATCTTTGTCCCACCTTCATCATCGTCAGTGTGATGGTCTTCTTCTCCTTGAACAATATCAGTGTCCATGTTCTCATACTCTGCTCTCTTCCTGAAATCCAAGAAAATAAATGGCAGTTAGAGAGGAAGACAGCCTGTATAGTACAAGCCATGTCATAACACATTTAGTCATGTGGAGAAGTAAAACTAAGCCATGTTTAAACAACTACTGCTTTACCACACAGTTTGTTCTATAGATGTCATTTAAGCCACCATTGCCCACATGTCCATGATGTCATGCAAGCTTGTAGAAAAAGTTGGTACTAAACCTAAATGAGATGCCAGTCTCATTAACAAACAAAAGTTATCAAAATTGTGGTCTTCGAGCAGCATGTTTGCGCTACTCCAGGGACAAGACTGCAAATGAAAATACCATACCAGTGTCAGTCTGTCGAATTTTATATCCTACTACATAACTAAAAGAAAATATTAGGAACCTGTAGATCCCATTTTAATCGATATTAAATCTGACTTGAAATCTAACCTGTCATGCTCCTGCCTCAGCAGCTGCTCCCTTCTGTCAGCCTCTCTGTGTTGCTGCTCCTCTCTTTGCTGCTCCTCTTTCAGCCTCTGCTCCCTCTCCTTCAACACCCTCTCTCTGTGGGCCTGCAGGGCCTCCTGTCTCATCTGGATATGTCTGCGCTCCTCAGCCCTCTGTGCCTGTAGGCGCTGCTGCTCCTGCTGCTGCTCGTACGCCGACTTCACATGCTGCACCTGGGCTTGTGCCTGGTGCTGCAGCTGCGTCTCTTGATTGAGCTCTATGTGTCCGTTCTTAGGGGATATAAAGGAATAGAAATGATTGAGGAGGAAAATAACTGTACCAAATTAAACAAATTTATCTGATACTACTATAAGACATGGATATCAAAGTCTGGTGTGTTTGACAGTTTAGGGGATGAAAGTGACAGCACAAAACAGAGGACAACACATACCGAGCAAGATGCCGACAGTCAAAGATATTGTAAAAACTGTAATAACATTTTCTGACAAAAATTTCCCAGACCCCATATGCAGGGAGATAACTTTTTCAGTTACTCTTAACCTAATTAAGGTAAGAATGGGTGGTTTAAAACACTCCTGATTACCTGTGGCTGGCGTCTCTGTCGGTCCAAAGCATTCTCATCTGGCTGTTCCTGCTCTGGCTCCTCCTCCTCCTCCTGGGGCTGATCCAGGTCCTCCTCCAGCTTCTGAGGCTGTCCTGCTTGGGCCATCCCCTCCTCTGCCAGCTCTCTCTTCCTCTCCGCCTCTCCTTCCCCATCATCCTCTCCCTCAGACAAAGTGTGCTGGGAGACGGTGGGGTGAGACACAATCTCTGAGCGCATATCTGACTTCTCTTGATGGACCAACTGAGAAGCACAATAAAAACACTCAGACTTGCTTTTTGACATTTACAGAAGACATTTACCTCCTCCAGATTAACTTAATTTTCACAAGATTCAACAAATGTTAAGAATACCCTTGACTCAGTATTCCACTGAGTTTTGTGATTTTCCTGGACATGCTCCCCTTCCTTTATCTGTTCCAATGTGGCCACCTGCTGGTCTACATGGACAGGGGCCAATGCTTGCAGCGGTTGAGGAACGGAGTTTCGGCCAGGTTGTGCCACGCTGGATCCCCGATTCAAGGACTCTTTGAGCTGCTTAAATTCATCCACCTGTGCCTTAAAGGTACACAAGGAGAAGAAAGGTAAAATCCAGGGGTAAACTTTGTGATTCTAAATAGTCCCTACTTTTCAAAATGGTTTACAATAATTGAACCTACACAGTGTGTTTACATCGTATTTGCTAGACTGTTGCTTATACTTGTACAAGTGGACAACTCTAAATTAAAAAAAAAAAAACATGTAAACACATTCAAGACCTATTGATGATGTGGTGTAACCTTATTTCAGTGAGATATTTTCTGGCTCTTCTTTTTCTAAGTGTAAATAAATAAATGATTAAAAATCAAGTGTTAAGCTCAGGCCAGATGCTGTCAATCATCCATTATGATCTGCGGTGACAGCGAAAGTTGCACCTGTGACTGCTGCACCAAAAGTCCAGGTCCATCTAGAGTATTTACAGCCATATTTTCTTCCCCTCATAACTTGTGTTTTTATGTAACACAGCAAACCATGATGTAAATCACTGGAAAAACAGAGGAAGATATTTTTTGCTCATGCAAAACACTCACAGCCCAGGGATACATTACAGGAAGTAAAGATTGTTTTTCAGGTCATTTCCAGGCTTTCCTTTGAAAAGTCATCAACTTTGTGTGCATTTATTACGCTTTTTTTGCACTCACTAGGCTCTGCAAAACCACAAACCTATTACTTTATCTTCCTTGTACTTCTCTCATATCACATCTGTTAAATAATAAAAACATGTTGAAATGTTAGTCAGCCAATCATGTGCCAAAACTGAAACAGGTAAACAATCAACTGCATAATGTGTCTGGTGTCTGGATTTGGCAGAAACAACACTGTGTGACGCAAACTACGTTCTTATTTGCATAGTAGTTCAAGTACTTAGGGGTGTACTTGGACAACAAACTGGACTGGAGCAAGAACGTGGACGCTGTCTACAGAAAGGGCCAAAGTCGTCTCTACTTTCTGAGGCAACTGAGGTCCTTCAACATCTGCAGGAAGATGCT